>PVKS010009645.1:0-63208 GCA_004027875.1 Aplodontia rufa | reverse complement strand
GATCTCTTCCATAACCATCCATTTACCCTTGAAGGCTGCAATGTCATTGTTTCTAATTGCTGTGTAATATTCCATGGTATAAATGTACCACAGTTTTTGGATCCATTCTTCCTGTGAGGGACACCGGGGTTGTTTCCATAGCCTAGCAATGGTAAATTGTGCTGCAATGAACATCGATATTGCTGTGTCACTGTAATGTTCCTGATGGTTTTTCAAAGCCAGATCAGTCTCTAACGAGGACATGCGACCTGCTTACCGGGCTCTGACAGATGATACTTGAGCAGATCTCCTCCTCCTGTGCATTCGTAGAATGCTCTGGAATCAGCTAGATTAACCGTATTCAGCCTACACTTCAGCGGCCACATCAGCCTTGTTGTAGGTCACATGAATCAAGGGGATTTCTGCATATCACCTCCCATTGTGGGGCTCCTCTGTGGAGCAGCAAATAACGTAGCTTCTGGTCTTGTTATTGTTACACCACCAGGGGAACATAATTGCTTTATCTTAACTGGGCTGTGACAATACTGCTGTATGAATGCCCTTAAGTTGTGGAATTTGGGCAGTGACTAATGTTATCATGGAAGGATGTTGAAATAGAGCACAGTAGGATTGATAAATTGGGAAAGAAAATAGTAACTAGCCATAGTGAATGATAAGCAAGTGTGTGGCTTAAGAGTATTCCAGGAGTTCTGCTTATAACACTCTTCATTACTTTATTTAGCTACCTGTTTGTTGCTTTAGAATAGTTTCTCTTAACTAGACTTGCCATTTTTCAAAAGTGTACCTATACCACTTAATTGCTACATGAAAAGGAACCACATGGGTTCAATTGCATGATTGTTTTACAAGTGATACTGAAAGGAAAAATTGCTTCATAGCAATTTCAACGTATATGGGTTTTCATTTTTCTGCAGTACTAAGGATTGAACCTCAGGGCACCTGACCATTGAGCTGCATTTCCAGACCACTTTTTATTCTTTTTAGTTTGAGGCAGGGGTCTAAGTTGTTGAGGTTGGCCTTGAACTTGTGAACCTCCTGCCTCAGCCTCCAAGTTACTGAATTTACAGGAATGCACCACTGTGCCCAGCTGGGATGTGGCATTTTTAAGGGAGAATACTTCACTCATAATATTTTGTACAATTTGAAATTATTAGGTAATATATTGAATTTTCTCATCTTAAAAGTAAAGGAATAGGGCTGGAGCAGTGGCTCGGCAGTTAAAGTGCTTGCCTGGCATGCACAAATACACGGGTTCAAACCCTAGCACCCACGTATACAACTAAGTGTCAGAGCAATGAAATCCATGTGAAAAACTCAATAAAAATTGATTGTCTCTTTCTCACTGTCTTTATCTTAAAAAAAAAAAGGAATATATACATTAGTATCAACAAAAGCTGCAAACAGAGCATAGGATATGTTTGAATCTATCAAATACACTACATTATTATACTTATAAATTATACAATATTTTTACTGAAGCTGTTTTTCATAATGAAATGCTACATAAGCTTGATATCAAGCAAGTGATCTTTTCAGGGAAAAGATATCAAAGATACAAATCTTTTTTGTTGAAAAAGGATTTCTAAACAATATGGCCTACCTTTTAATTATAGGTGATGTCATGTTTTAAATTTAGAATTGGACTTTAAAAATTTGATTTTTAAATGCAATCTAAATTTTTATGGACTTGGAACAACCTTAGTAAGGACATAAGTATTCTCTGTTTTTAGCTCAATATCTTCATAATGTAAGCTAAGCATATCAATTCTTCACAGTTGACTAATCTGTGTTGATTCGGTGTAAGATACATGTCAAAGCAAAACTAATCACAAAAACACCTAAAACTAATTGAAAGGAGAATGAAAGCAACTGCTGTGCCTGTGTTGTTCTGGGAATTATGAACTGTTGACATTTGTTTTCCTTTGAAATCTTACTTGAGAATATGAATTTAGATCTCCAGTGTAGTTCTGAAAAGCTTTCCTTATACTGCTTAATGGACAATATAAGGAAATGAGTCAATATCTATTTCTTTGCCAAATCATTATAATAAAATATGGTGAACAGTATTTTATCTAGTAAAAGCAATAAATCTTTGTGGGTGTGTGTCATACCTGTACTCTGATTAATATTTTGAAAAATCTCGATACTTGCCAATACCAGCATGTGTCTGATAGCTTGATGAGTATTTGATTAATATTAAAATGGAACGTATGGTACTTCAAAAAGCCTGGAGTAGGCCTTCATTAGCTGAGTGACATTGGACAGATCAGTAGATATCTCTGAAAGTCAACTTCCTTGCCATTTTACTTGTAATAATATGGCACTATAGACCTCAAGAACTGGAGGATGAACATTTTGAGACTAGAAAAGTACTATATGATACTGTGTTAGTCCTTGGAGAAACATTTGTTACAATTAGGATGTCTGTTGCCTTCTTCCTGGTGGTTTGTTCTCTTGGGAACAGTCTTCTTGGTGAGGTTCCCTGAGAAGTTTCCACTGTGTCCTGTGCCAACCAAATCTACCCTGTCCTCCTCTAGCCCCTCTACTTCCTTGCTCGGGCTTTGAAAAGGTTGGCAGGCTGATGGAGGAGCCTGGGGTGAGGAAAAGGGCACCTGATCTGATAGCAGTTATGTTGAAGCCTGAAGTGGAGCCGGGTGGAAGTGACGTGGGGGACTGTGTTGGATATGGCTGAGGTCACAGAAGGTGAAGGCTAACAAGAAGCCAAGGTCATTTTGCTTTTTTTTTTTTTTCATTGCTGCTTTTGCTTATTTCTTTAATTGAAGCTGTAAAGGTGAGGGAGAACGATCTCTGGAACGGTTTTAGATCACAGTGGGGCCAAAGGCCCAAAAACATATGCATAGAGTGTTTCTGAGAAGGCAGAGTTCATGATCAGCGTAGGCTGCACTGCCAGGTTCAGAGCATTAAAATATATTGCAACTTCAAAACTGCATGTGGTTTTTTTCAGTAATCGTTTTTGAAATGAAGCTATTAGAGTGTTTCAGGGTTTTTAGCATAGTACTTCTAACACCTCTTATTTGACCTTCCTAGATTTTCATGGTTGGATATAAGGAGCATATTTTTTTTTTATAAAACTTCCAGTTGTTTTCTATGCATGAACCTAAGAAGGAAAAAAAATAAGATTAAAAAAGAAAACTCTAGTACTTTTTTTTAAAGTGAATTTCCATATGTAGCTATTTGCTGTTAATGTTATATGTGACATGTTTTTGGGATGGTAAGTGAGATCACTTGAATGATTATAACATGGAATATAGGCTGATTTTTAAAATACAGTGGAAGAACCTCTGCTAAACTCAGTCCTGGATATCATCAAAGAGGTATCGGCCTGCACCCCCCTGATGAGGCTCCCAAGGACTCATCTAACTTCCTTCCTCCTCTGTCGTATCTGAGTCAAGTAAGACACAGGAAAATATGCAAAAATAAACCTCTGCAAGGTTTTCACAAGAGTCACTTTGGAAAGAGTGCAGTAACCTTCAGATCCTAGAGTCCTGTACCCTGCCCTCCTCCTGCCCCTACAGCCCCGTTGCTGGCTTGTACAGTGCACATCTTAATCTCCTCATGACCACGACTCCTGGAACAGCAATGGTGCACCAATGGTCTGGGCCTTCGTCCCCCTTTTTCTCTGTCTTGATGCCCCATTCTTTGAAATACCCTGTGTTAACTTTTCTGCTATGAGTGAAATACTTAAAACATACCCCAAAATATTTTGTGCTTCACATCATGCTAATTCTAGGGCCACCAGAAACCTCATCACCTGCATCCGTGGGGCCCTCTCTCACTCACTATCCCATGATCTCTGATTTTTTTTTTTTTAAATTCTTCCATCTTCATAACTTTTTATTTTTTTGGTACCAGGGACTCTAAACACTGAGCAATGTCCCCAGCCCTTTTTTTTTTGGACAGGATTTTGCAAATTTTGCCCCTTGCTCTTCTTTGTGCTCGGAATGTTCCTCCAATCCTGAATGTCTCTGGAAGGTTTTCCCTGACTATTCTGTGCGAAGTGGTTCTTCCCAATATTTTCTATCACGGTGCATAGTTTGTTTCCTTTGAATTGAATTATTTGACTCGTTTATGGTCTGCACCAGTAGCTCACATTTCTATGAGACTCTTTCTTTTACATGAATTTCAGCCTGCCTCTTTATGATCTTGAAATGAGCTTACCGTGTGAACAACTGACGTAAATTTTTTTAAACCTCAAAATACTGAGCTAAGCAAATAAAAACTTCATTCTCAAATAGTGTGCATTTCAATTTGTAATTATGCTGGCATGACAACACCAGAGGATATGATAACATGCTTGGATGCCTTCCTGTCTATGTAGGGGACCTGGACAGGATGTTTATAAATGGACACTAACAGTGGTGTGCATCACAGGGGGGCTATTGGAGACAGTTCTTAACCGTTTTTTGGTAAAGTTCCAAAGAATGTGTGATCTTCCATTGATTCAGATTGTACTTTTATTTCTAAAAAAAATTGGGATATTTTACAACTAGGCAAAACAAAAACAAAAATAAAAAAAACCCCAACTTAGCTTCTTTGCAAATATCCAGGTTCTGATATTCTGATAATCTTATAAGCAGACTTTCTATCTTCATGAGTTCCTGCAGGACATTGAGAGATCATGAGGGCGCGCATCAAGTTTATAATCACGAGGGATTGTTGTGTAAAAGGTAGGATGTTTATATCCTTGGCCACTGTGCACAAAGTGACTACATTCTTTCTTGGTTGATAAGGCCATCAAAAATGCTGAAACAGATTTTTGGAACATCTGTTGTGTGTCCTACCAATCTAGGTTATTAGCTCCATTGAGGTCCAGAACCATGTTTGCCTTATCTACCACAAAAGCCTGGACATCTAGGATATTAGGTGTATGATAGCAGTGCATGGCAAATATTTAAGGAATAAAAGAAAGAGTGGGAATATGTGGAGACAGGGAAAAACATTCTTGCATCAATTAACAAATGCTTCCTGAGCAGCTATTGTGGGCTGGGTGCTCTTAGACTATAACAATAGTAGAAATTCCTGCTGTAATGAGCTTGCTTCCTCCATATATTAAATTATTTCCTTACTGCATTATGGCCCCTGGATTTCCTACCTAAGGTGACAGCCATTGTGCTATGTCAAGTTTTCTTCAATCCATAATACCTACTATCTATAGTTTAGCCAATTGATAGTGTTAGAGAATAAAAAGCAGTAGAAGGAAGTCAGGTGGGTGACAAAGAGGTGTGGATTGTGCCCCAGAAACAAGCAATAGACTAAAAATGAGAGGCTGGAAATAACTTGGTTATTTATAGATTCCTTATGTCTGTCTACACAGTATCAGGAGCCGAAACATGTCAATTCAAAACATTTTGTTGTTGTTCCTGAAACATATAGGACGATATTAGAAATGTTGTGTTTTTTCACTCTTGTGCAAGCCTTGTACATAGTAGGTTCCTGTGAGATGGTAGCTCAGCTTTAATTTATGCGTTGAACAACTGAAAAATAGTCATACAAGGGCTAGAGCAGTGGCTTTAGTGGTAGAGTGCTTGCCTGGCAAGCCTGAGGATCAGGGTTCGAACCACAGCACCATATACACAGCTAAGTGTCTGGGGGGAAGAAAGGATGAGGGGCTGGAGCAGTGGCTCGGTGGTTACTGCACTTGCCTGGCATGCACGAGTACGCAAGTTCAAACCCCAGCACCATGTACACGATGAAGGGTCCAAGGAATGAAAGCCACATTAAAAACTAAACAAAAATTTCTTTTCTCTCTCTCTCTCTCTCTGTTTCAGTACCCCCCTTTCTAAAAAAAAATGAAAAAATATTGACTCTTCCTCTCCTCTCTCTCTCTAAACAAGAAAATTGTTACACATACCTTGACTGAAAAGGAATATTTTGGGGTCGTAATAACCATTGAAATATTGGCTGCCATTGCATTGCCTTTTTTTGGTGTCCAAATTATTCAGAAATCTATTTTTTTCCAGGCAAAATCTTAAAATAGCCAGTGACCTTGAAGCCTGTCTGCATCCTCGCAAAGGTAGATTTGATTTCAAATGATTGTACTTCGTAAACTGGCATCTGTATTAACACAACTCTTGAGTGTTAACTATTTTTTATGAATTTTTCTGGTGTTAAGACTGTCTTTTATGCTTTTTACTGTCATGAATAGTAGTGAAGAGCCCTGGGCTGTAAATTTGAGTCTCCCAAGAAAGAGAAAACCAAACTGTGGTATATTAAAAATGAGCCATAAATACAGGAATGTGATCTTATACTGGGAGTTACAACATGTAAGAATCCTAAAGAGGTCCAACATGATGCAGAATAGGTGCTCAGAAAAGATGTACTCCATAATAAACAGAGGAAGCAACTGGCTAGGAATAGGGAGCGAATACCAAACTTCCTGATAGCGTGTTCAAGCAATCTCAGAAGTAGGTGGTATGTTCTCTGTTGTGTAGAGAGGGAAACTAAGCCACAGAGTTGTTTTTTTAAACTGATATTTACTGTGTGGATCTAATAACTCATTTATTGCTCAGAGTCCTGTGATGTAGATCTATTACTATTTCCATTTTGCAAATTAGGATGGGAAACTGGGGCACAGCACTTGAAGTGGTGGGTTTGTCATGGAACTAAGCTACTAGGCAGGAGGATACCAGTGAGGGAGCTGACTCTGGAGCTCACCCTCTTAACCTGTAGGTTACTCTGTAGCCCAGGTGGCAGGTGAGAGGGCCTGCCAAATATGGTGGCACGTAGCCCACCAGGGTTGTCTGATTGCAGAATCCACACCCTTCCACTACTGTTTTGTCACAAAAACAGTGAAATTCCCTACTAATGATAGAAGGGAAAAATAGGAATGCTTTCCTAATCATCAAAGCCAAGGGTGGTTGTCTGCAATCCTGGTTCATTGTAACCTGTTTTCTCATCCGTTGCCCATCTCTCCTTCATCTCTATGTCTTCCTGCCTCCTGCTTCTCTGAGCCCAGCCTCTCCTCCTAGCCTGCTTTTCCCACTCATCTACTCTTCAAGTTTTCATCTACTCAGGATTCAACCATCACCTCTATGTGAACAGCCTTAAGTAGACTTAAAAGAAACTGTCACTAGCTCTGTAAGTCCAATTTCTTGTTATACACTTCTCCATGGTTGCTCTACCACCATTGTAAGGTCTAAGGTAAAATTCTTGATTGCTCTTTCCCAAAAACCAACTTCTGTTTCTAACTTTCATATTATTACTTACTGTCAGGTATTTATTCAACTCTATGATAGTTTATTTAACAAATAATGATCATTTTAACAGTGTTTCCTTATGATTGAAACTCCTTCTGAGTGTTACAGTATATGTGCAAATTTCTTTTTCTTTTTTCTTCTTAAGGACATCTTAAACATGCTTATTAAAACATTTTCAACTTAATTTACATTTATATGTGACTATTTTATTTTAGTTATAGCTAGTTTAAGGATGCTTATCTAAAGTCCTTCAAAATGCTTTGTTAGGAGCAATAAATACTTTTAAAACTCATAGAGATTTGATCAGTTTTACCTAATTACATGCTTATGTGCTGTGATTGCTATTGTATTTCTTCTTTAGCCTGCCACCAAGTGATTATTAGTTATTTTAGAGAATGGACACGAAAAATAAATTGATTTGAAATCAATTTAATTTGCTAAAAAATAGCAAAGATAATAACGTGTGATGATCAGTTTATAAAGTTCATAACAAGTAGAAAGTCCATTAAGAATATTGCCGTGGGAAATGAGGGCAGTGTGTGACCTTTGGTCATCCTGTCCTTCATTCCCACCCATTCTTGTCTACTCACCCACCAGAGTCTCCCAACTCCTCTTCCTTCTTAGAAGCTATTCTTCCTATAACCAGCACCATGGATTTCGTAAATGCTGTAACATCTCCAGCCACTGTGTTAAAATCTGGGATTGGCTGCTTATTGGTTCTAGGGCTAGCTTGGCTTTCCACTCCCTCTAAAGGATGTGAGGCTCAGTTTTTAGTTCCTATACACTTTTGTTGTTGTTGTTACTACCAAGCAGACCTGCTCACTTGAGATTATCTTGTACCAGTCACTTCAAATCCTGTTCTTCACTGGGGCCTTCCTGCTCCCCTGGGAGACCCCTTCCCTGATCCTCGGTGCTGGTTAGTGTTCACTGTGCAAGTTATGTACTGATGTGTCTGTCTTACACTTTCAGAGTGTGCACTCTTAAGTTTGGGCACCAACATTCCAGTACCTTCTATGTCCTTCAGTCTCCTATTTTCGTAAGTCCAAGGCTAATATTTAATAGTAGTTTACTTAAGAAAGAGGTATGACCAGACAGGCAGCATGATAGGGTTGAGAAAAGGAAGTATTTGAGATGACAAGAGAGGCTGAATTGATGGCCTTGCCTATATACTTTTAAAAAAATTTTTTTAAGCAGTTGAATTATTGTATAATCATAAATGCATATAAAGTAACAATATGATATGCATTTATTCTTAAATCAGAATTACCCCCACATCACCCAAACCCCAGTATCTTGATTCTTCTACATTTTGTCCCTACAAGCAATATAAATGCTTAGACTGTGAATTTTTCAGAATTAAATGATTGCAAAAGTATTATTTGGATTCTCAGGGGGGTAAAGAGTGTGCTACATCATTGATTGTCTCCCTAGATCCCTCCCAATATTCCCTCCTGTCCCCTGTTCTCTCCTCCCCCCTACATATCTATGCTGTGACTTTGACTGTGGCATCCAACATCTTAGAACATCAGTTCATTTTTAAATAAGAGTGAGGGAAATACCAACCAAATAAGAGTTAACAGTTTTAAGGAAGTGCCTTTATCAGACAGTGTTACAAAATTTTTAATACTATCAGTCTTTTTAGTGTTCTTACCAATAGTGGAGCCTTCAGTGCAGTTTAATTCTGCTTCTGGCCTTATTTTCTCTTTTTCCATCTCTCAACCTTCACTTTCCTTCTGTCTATTCTATACCTTCCACCGGGCAACCCACCTCTGTCTCTATCATTCCCCACCCACCCACCCCATGGTGCCCCTCCTTGCTGTCCTTTTGGTTTTATCTCTCTTCTGAGCTCTACTTTCTGCCAAAACCCCTTCTCCCAGGCAGTATATCTTCCATCCTCCCTAATTGTTATTCTTTTGTATAAGAGGACTTCACACTGATGGGGGATTAGAGCATGCTCTTGTAATCCAGAAGTCTATACCAATTCCCCTGTTCTTAGGGTAGGATTTTTAGCAAATGCTCTTTGTTAGTAGGCACAACATTTTGGAATGCAAGAGGTAAAAAGAGATGGAGAAATTCATCTAATGCAATCCATTTGGTTTAATAATGAAAGCAAATGTCCAGAGAAAAGGACTTGCCCTGAGCCTCAGAGTTCAGTGCCAGTTGAGTTGGTGGTGAAGACTGCTTCTTCTGGAGTTGTGGAGTTGCAGACTGGACTCTCCTGCTTCTTTTCATTTTTGCTATCCACTGCGTCGTTTCCCACCCTGACATTTGGCTAAGGACACATCGGAGAGTAAGTTGGTTCCCAGCATGTAATTAAAGTGATTGGCTTTGGGTAACTTATTTAACCTCTCTGGCCTTGAGAGTCTAATCAAAATGTAAGAGGACCAGAGAGAGATTCTTTAAAGCATCTTTACATTTCTGAACATCTTTATTTACCAATCATTAGATGATGGATTATTTATACATACAAGGGGATCTGGGCTCTTCCACTTAACTGCTTTCATGTTTTTTTTTTTCAATGCCCACATTGAATTTCTTTTGCTCATTATTATATTTCAATTTGTATAACCTCTTAGATTTATCCAGTATTTTGCCAAATTATTTCTAATTAAAATATGATGACTTCCTTAGCAGAAATCCTGTCCTTTTACTAGAAGGATGTTTGGCAAGATTTCTGTTGTAATTTTTTAGAGGATTGTAGGAAAATGCAATTTGTTGTTGAAATGTTTTCATTGGATCATAATGTTGAGACAGAATAATGTAACATTCGTGCTATATACTACCTAAAATTTAACAAAAGAGCCATATTGTTTTCCTTTGAAAACCACTGTAGTATTAACTATTCATGGAATTCATGGAATTCTTTTTTTTTAGAAAGGACAGAGAGAGAGAGAGAGAAACAATTTTATTTAGTTTTTCATGTGGCCCTTGTTGCTACAACACTCAGTTGTGCACGTGATGCTGGGGTTTGAACTCGGGTCCTTGTGCTCCAGCCCTCATGGAATTCTTTAGGGACATTCCTATATAAGTTATTCATAATTTGAAACAAATGTAGATCAAAAAAGCAGTGAAAAGTATACACATATCTTTGGGGGCATAAAAATCTGATCATTTGGCTTGTGGGGGATATGAAATCCAGTAAGTTACTAAATCCCTTAACTTTCATAAGCTAACAGAAAATCTTTCTACCCATTTAAATAAATGGGAAATGAATCCATTATCCCATCCACCTAGGCTACTGGCACATTTGCCCATTCACTGTTAAATTTTAGGCGCTCTAAGCCTGTGTCATATGATTAACCCACTTCATAGAAATGTGAGTGAAAATTCCCTGGCCCAGAATTTTCTTTGCTTTATTTTGTTGTTAGTAATCAATTAATATATTATAGCCAGGCACCGTGGCACATGCCTGTAATCCCAGGAATTTGCAAGGCTGAGGCATGAGGGTACCAAATTCAAGACCAGCCTCACCAACTTGATGAGGCTCTAAATAATTTAGCAAGACCCTGTCTCAAAATAAAAAGGGTTGGGGATGTGGATCAGTGGTAGTGCCTCTAGGTTCCATCCCCTGTACCAAAAAATTAAATGTGTGTGTATATTTGATATACATCAATGATTAGTATATATGTAAATATATGTATATATGTGTATATATATATATATAATATGTCAATCGTGTGTGTGTGTGTGTGTGTGTGTGTGTGTGTGTATCATCAAAGCTAGAAGTGGTGGCTAATACCTATAGCCCTAGTTACTGAGGAGTTAAGGCAGGAGGATCACATAAGCTCCAACATAAAAACTAGCCTAGGCAACAATGGAGACCCCCATCTCAAAGAAAAATAAAAATAAATATTATATCAAAACCTGATTTTCTCTGTGGAATGTTCTATCAACTTGCCATTTCAACTTAGAATTAACTTGTTATGAACTTGGAATTTTCTGTTAACGATCATTTCCTGAAGTGCTTGCAAATAGTAATGTTTTGTCTTTCAGTGCCTGAGAACCTATTTTAAGAGCATTGCCAAGCATGGGAAACTGATACCACTATTTTCCAGCTGTGGAAACAGTGTCACTGTGATAAGGCACTGTAGCTTCCTGTAAGAGAACTCCTTAATGGACGTGCTGAGAATCTAGTTCAAGGCGCATGAGAAGCGTACATACACTAGGAGGGCAGGGAGCGTTCTACAGCAGTGAGAAAGAGCTCATTGGTAGTAGCATTTTTCTCAGGTTTGAAAACTTTTCAGTTTGTTTTTAAACTTTGTTTTAGTGCTTCTTGTCACTATACTAGTAATCTAAAATAAATGATTTGTTTCTGTGGGACCAGCACAAATATTGAAATACTTCGGAACAAAGTTTGAAGTTAAACAGTTTGTAATTATATTTGTTGTGTTTGGGATTATTGAACTTGGGGTTGAAATAGTTTTCAATATCTTCAAACAGACTCTGAAAACATATGCTCGAAATTCCTTGTAAGTGTAACTAGGTAATTTAGATTTTTTAAAAAACTTGGTTGTCCAGTGAAATTATCTGTTAAATATAGTTGAAAGTAATTGATCTGAGAATTTTCTACATTGTAAAACTTTCTTTTAGGTTATTTCTAAATATTTAGTAAACTGTTGGTGAAATATTACTGTAAACAAAGTTTTTCTTAAACATTGAAAAATATTGTTTGAGTATATTGCTAATTAGGATTTTATATTGTTCCCAATCAATAAAATTATGTGAAAACATACATTAATCAATATACAGAGCAGAACAAACATTATATTACCACCTGTTTCTTAAATGTAAATAAAAGGTAAAACTAAAGTTTAAGTTTGACAGTCTTGAAATTGTAGAAAGGTATTTTAGACTATGTATTTCTTTGAAATAGTGAACATTTGATTCAAACTCAATAGCTATTTGATTCAATAATGTCTTAATAAATTAAAATTGTAATTTGATGTGATAGTAAGAAGATCTCTAAGCTCTAAATTAGATTAATACCACAGTTTAACAGTTAAGAAATAAACCTGTATAAATAATGAATTTTGAGTCTCTGATCCTGTTCCACTAAAAATCAATTCCCTTTTCAAGTGTGTGTGGGAACATGCTAGACTGGGATGATTTTACTGTCTGTCATATGGCCAGAAAGACAGAAAGTTCCTGAAAAGCAACTGAGTTTTCTATAAGCTGAGATCCCACAAACAGGTTTCTTGTAAATTTGGTTTCTTTGTAATGCAATTGTGGACAATAGCTGTTATTTTAGTTCAAGGATTAAAGGATTTTGTTACAAATTTAAAAATGGCTTTCTGTATTTAAAACAAAAAAGATTCGTTTTGCCTCTTATGCTTGGCCCTCAGGTTGCTCAAAAGGGACAAAACATTTTTAAAGGGTAGGATATGATTCGGTTCAAATGTTCCCAGGCACTTACAAGTGGTTCCAAGTTTTCAGCATAGCTCAGAGAACTTCTGTGTGAATGACGCAGAATGCACCCAGCGAATGCACCCAGCATTCATACCCTACTTTCTGTGGTTACTGTCTACCCTGTGAGTCAAGCAGAATTTTCAAGTGGCCTAAGAGTTGCATTCAAGCCTGTGCTGCCAAACAGGAAAGAGTATTTGGAGGACTGGTGTTGACATTTTAAAGAAAAGAAAAGTGTTCCAGGTTTTTATTGTGTTTTTTTCTCTAATAACAAGCATAAAAGCATACAGAAATGACTTCTCAGAATACACCCCAAAGAGCATTTTAGGAATAAGAACATTCATTCATTAGGTCTCATGTTTCAAGTACACACCTGCTGTATATGATTACACACAGTAGCCAGTTTTGCATACATAGCTTGTCTTTTCACATAATTTGAGAAGCCATATGCTCTATAATGAAGAAAAATATTTAAGGTATTTGAGCATGTTAAACAGTTATAGCATGAGTCACTAGATTAAAGTGCTGGCCTAAATGTGACAACGGGATCTTAGGGATCTAATGTTCATTTGATGTATAATTTCACTGTGAATTTATTAACAGGTTGTTTTGGCTATTGAGACCAAATCTTGAAATTTTTCTTGGGTTTATGTGTGTGTGTGGCCCGAGTGGTGGCGCTGATATCTACGCCTGCAGGTGACCACTCTGAGAGATTGCACGTTTAGTGACAGATGCAATGAGACAAGTTCCTTTTTAATATTTTTTATTTAACACAGCACTCAAAGGTATTAATATCACAATTCTCAAGGGATGTCACACTACAAATCACACTTTCCTATATTCTTATCTTACTTAGTCACAGCACACATAATATAATCTAATAATCACACACCACTTATAGGCTATTCTTAATGCAATAAGCTCAAGGCAATAGGTAAGGAAAAATAAGCTCATAGTCCTCTCACCAGCATCGGTGTGATGTCCATGGTTACCAGTAGAATGCACGTAGAGTCCTCAGGCAGGTCAGGTCAGGCACTCTCCAGGAGCCAAGGTCAAATTGCGTGGAGCTGAAGGCAGGCACTCACCAGGGAGCCCAGATCAGGTGCTCTCCAGAGGGAGTCCCAGTCAAGGTTGCTGAGTTTGGCATGGCAAGCTGCTTTGCTGAGTTCAGGTGGCAAGCTGCTTCAGACTCTGGAGCAGAGTTGCTGGGTTTGATGGCAGGTTAAGCGGGTTGCAAGGGATGGAGAGGAGGCATGCAATGCGCGTAAGGACCAATGTCAATACGCTTCCATTGTGGGGTATGTCTCCCGATTCTTGGGTGCAGGCCTCAGTTTTTATCCTCTTTTCTCTGAGGTTAAGGCCCACTTGTGGATTTTTTTCATTCGTATGAACTTTTGGGTCTGTGGCACTTGGTTAACACGATAAGGGAACGCCCATTTGTAGTTTTTTTCATTCGTATGAATTTTTGGGTAGGTCTCACAGCTACTAATCTTCTGCGAGTTAATTTTGGTACAATGCAGGAGCTGTGGCTCAGGCTAAGTTGCTTCACTGTGTAACTTGCGTTTTGGAAGCTTGCTCTGTGTACTAGACTATGTTTCTGTCCACTCTGGACAGTTTAATATTCAAATTTAAAAAATCCCTAGTGCACTCCTGTAATCCTAGTGATTTTGGAGGAAAGAGGATCACAAGTTCAGAGCCAGCCTTTGCACTTAGCGAGGCCTCAAGCAAATTAGCAAGACCCTGTCTCAAAACAGGGCTGAGGATGTGGCTCAGTGGTTAAGCATCCTGGAGTCCAGTCCCTGGTACAAAAAAAAAAAAAAAAATCCTGAAAACCAAATCGGATTATTCACTGAGGACTTACATTTGAGTGTGTTTGCTCTGCAAGTTGAGGTGTACATAACTGTTTTAAAAATTAACTCTGATAATTCTTCTAGATTTTACAGTAAATTTTGTCAGAATTTTACTATTCAAATTAAAAATATAAATTATTCAATTTAAAAGAAAGTTTCTTTCTTTTAGTTCCCAAGTCCATTTTTCTCCCCCTCTGTAAGTAAAATATTTTTTGTGTCACTGATAATTTTTAGGGGTATGGATTTTGTCATTGTTAAATACTGAAAATGTCAGATGGCCAATGTACAAGAATCAGTAGTCTAAACATCGCCATTTTTAATCCAATCACATCGGTTTTTGGTCGTTTTTTTTTTTTTTTTTGAGAATATAAGAATCATTTCTAAGGTCGTTAACGTAGTCTTAGGAAAAGACATATCATTGAGAAACATGTTAAAATATACTGCATTTCAAAGGACTATCTCATACGAGGAGATACATTTCCTGTCGTGTCTAGTTAGAGGGTAGACTAGGCCAGCATGGAAGTTTTAAGAGGAGGCTGTGTGTGTCTATTTTCAAAAGTTTCCCATAATATAGGAACACAGGAAGAACTGAGCGGCTACCTTCCCATTTTTGGAAGTGTTCTGTCCAGCTGCTGCTGCTCCAGCCGGCACTGTAATAAAACCTCTGCTGATGGAAATGTTCAGCGTCCATGCTGTCCTGCATGGTAGCCTCTTGCCATGGCTGGCTCCGGAGCGCTCGACGTGGCAACTGAAGAACTGGATATTAAATTTAAAAACTCACAACTGTGGCTTCTATGGGACTCCTTTCTACCCCAGGTATTCTCCATGGACCAGTGGTGGCTGCACCACTTCAGAACTGCTAGGAATACAGAATCCCAGGGGATCAGTAATTTCACTATAGTTCAGAAGAGCTGGTCTGAAAAAGACTTCATGCACAGACTAAATGCTTAAAGATAAACATTCTAGCTCCACTCAGTCCATCATTCTTTCATGTCAGAGAAGTTTATTGAAATCCACAGGTTAAGAACATACACTTTGCCAGGCACGGTGGCCCGTAATTTCAGTAACTCAGGAGGTTGAGGCAAGAGGATTACAAGTATAAGGCCCGCCTCATCGAGGTAACAGGCCCTAAACAACTTAGTGAGACCCATTTTTTAATCGGGGGTGGGGGAGAGAGGCAGAGAGAATCAGTTTTAATTATTTTTTCATCTGAACTTTGTTTTTCCTCCACTAAGTTGCATACGTGGTGCTGGGGTTTGAACCTGGGTTCTTGCACAAGCCAGGCAAGCACGGCAGCAGCTGAGCCACCGCTCTAGCCCTGAGACCCTGTCTTAAAAAAATAAAAAGAACTGGGGATATGGCTCAGTGGTAAAGCACCTCTAGGTTCAATCCCTGGTACCAACAGTTGAGTTGGACAAGTAGTTAAATCTTACCTTTGTCCCTTGATGGCATTGAATAAGTTGGAGCAAACGTCCTATATGAGATTCAGTCCGCATCTGTAAAATGGGAATGCTAATGAAATAGTACCTGCCCCACTGTTGTGATGATGAATGGAAATAACATTAGGTGCACTTGTATTCCTACAGTAAGCCCTCAGCCAATAACTAGTTTAACTCATATCACTGTTAACTCTTATTAAAGTCAAACTATTACAGATGAGGACAGACAGACTAAATTTAACAGACTTAGATGGCCAGGTATTTCTATCTTTCACATCTGAATGGACTTTGTAAAGTCTGAAATAATGGTTGCTTGTCCCAAAGAAAAGAGGGTTTGGAGTGCTGTGGTTTGATCTTTGTCATATATTGTGTTTTTAGGATTAAAGTGAGAAATAATGACCCAGCCTCTTTGAACCATGAAAGAATGCTTCAATTCAAAACCCAAGACCACAGTCACAGCTTTTCAGTTCCCTGACGTTTAGATTCCCCTTTCCCTTCCTCTCTGAGACTCTGCAGTCCCCTAAACAGCTATAAAGTATCTTTCAGATTCTGCCCCTTTGACTCACTTTTGAGATCACAGAAAAGTGAGGTTGAAAGATGTGGAGGGATGTTTAACAAGACTTCAAAGGGCAGTCAGAATGCCTGTTCAGTAAATTCTGTGATTTAAAAACAATGAATCCAGACCAGGCTACAGCTTTAGTCACAAATTCTCCTCTGAGTTAAGGGGACTTATCGGGAAGCTCACCCCAGTGGGGGCAGGGAGAAGCCTACTACTTAGAGAGCTCCTGCTTTCTTAGAATTCCCATTATTCTTTGGGCACCTAAAAAGTTGTTCATGCTTATAGAATATATTTTTTCAAAGCACTTTTTCCTAACAAATTATAATGTTGTTGTTGGACTTTTAAGTTGTTTTACGCACATACTTCAGATATCAATATCATTCCATGGTGAGCATTCTAGTATCTGAATACTTCTCTGCATGTTTTTCCTTCACATAGATTCTGAAAATGAGAACTGCCAGCTATCTACTTTGAGAAGTGTAATATGTGCTCCCAGTGTGCTTTTCTGGAAGGTTGTGCTAACTTAGACTTCCACCAGTAGTGTTTGAATTCCATTGCAATAGTGACTGGTTCAAAATGTGTAATTCAACAGTTGAAAATATTTTCTCTTTTTCAAACATCTACATATGTCTGGTTACTCTTAAGATAAAATGGTTTTCCTGGTTTTTAGCCACATGGATGTGTTCTTTCCTTATGTGTCCTTAGATGACATTAGTGACTGTCTGCTGACTTTCTTCAGCTCAAGCATGCTATAAGGCCATTTTGAAGACCAAACAAGTTCATGTATTTCAGATATTTGAACAGGAGGTGCTGTATATATGATAGCTGTTGTTATTCTTAATTCTTGGTGGATTTCAATTTATGACATTTGCCCATTTTCTTAAATGATACCTTAGTGTCTAGAGTCTGATGGGGCACGGATATTACTCACTTCTTTACATGAAGTTGGGAGACAACTAAATTTTCCAATGAATCTGGTTGTTATGTTTGAGATACTAAGTGATGGAATTCTACCCATGATTGAAGTTGAATCCTCATCATGTATTTTCAACCTGGAGTTATCATCCCTATTTTTCGGATGGGTGAACAAAGTATCATGAAATGAAAATTGCTGAGCATTTCCTTTTAAACCATCACATGGATTCTCAATTTTCCTTGTCCAGGGTGTGCCCCCCTCCTTTTCCTATGGTGGTAGGGATTTGTGGTTGCTGATTTCTATGAATTATACTTTTGAGTGTACATCTTGCTGTCAAGGTCATGTAGCATGGTAGGTGAGGTAGATTTGGGCCCAGATGGCCTGAGTTCAGATCCTGGCTCTATCACTTACTCAACTGCGTGACCTTGCCAAGCATGCTCACTTCGCCTGTTAAATAGGATCAATAGTAGTAGCCACCCGAGGGCTTGTAGTGAGGAGTAAGTTAGGTAATGAATATGTGAATCATCAGGCACGACTTGCATAAGGCCAGGGTTTTGTGCTGTCGTTGTTACGGGCATACATTGCCAAGAGGCCTAAATGACTTTGTCGGATGTTGCCTTTCTGTTAGCTGCACCACGCTCTGAGAAGGAGGGGGTCTCTTAGGAGGTCTCTCAGTAGCCTGAGAACTTTTGTTCATCCTGCATCACGATGAATAAGAAAGGAATTTCACTAAAAGAACATTATACCAGTTCTGATTTGATTTTGTACCACTGAAAAATGAGACATCTGGTGTCCTTCAGTGCTCCTCCAGGAACATGCTTGACCATTATAATTACCAAACAACAGAACTCGCTAGTAGGGATGGTATCACCTCTGTAGCTGCCATCCCCTTCTTGGAAATGGAGGTATGATATCTTCTGCTAAACCCAAGCTCAGTAGCATGACTCCTTTCCAGAAATCTCTGCAGCTGTCCCTAAAGGTTTGCACTGTTGATGGTACCAGAAGTACCCTAGATCCAGTGGACTGGAAAACAACCAAAACAAAGATGAAACTTTGCTATGAAATGCAAATGCTTTGGCAGTGGAGGATCACATTTCACAGAAGCCTAGCGCACCTCACTTCAGGCTACGCTGCAGGGAGATTATAAACATTTCTCTTTTCGAATTTCTTAGGATGTGCATTGGAGGCAGGAACATGCCCTCCCCTGTCACTGGTCCATCCAACGGGCAGTTACTGAAGACTGAGACATTGCTCCTTCCTGCCCTGATCTCACGTTGATTGGTTACTGCTTTTACTGTTAAATCTTGATGCCGATTCTTTTCATCAAAACACATTGGGCAGTTTCCTGAAGGGACTTCAATTTGCTAGGAAAGGATGATAGTGATGATAGCAGCCATTATTTGTTGGATATTTTTGGTTGGGCACTATTAAGTGATTGATATGCATTAATTATTCAAAATATCTTTTTAAATTATCTACAATTTACACATGAGGAATCTGATGTTCAGGGATTTTTAAATGTACCCAGGATCACGTAGTTAATAAGAAGCAGAGCTAGAATTCATACTTGGGGCAATTGACTGCAAAATCCAAACACTTTGTTTCTCCATTCTTCTCCCCTCATGATTTCTCCAGTGGCTGTCGAGCCTTTAAGTTTAGCCTGCCTGTTCCTTCAGACTTTTCTGCAGCGTGTACTTCTGTTGTTTTGTTTTATTTAATGAATATGGTGTTAGAATGCATCAGAGGAGGGCTGTTCACCTCATAACCAGTGTGAAAGAGACAGGACAAAGAAAAGACCAGAGTCCCACAATCCTCTTTGAGTCATGTTCCCGATGATGTAAAATCTCCCACTAGGCCCTACCTCTTAAAATTTCCATCACCTCCCAATAGAGTCATCCTGGGGAGCAATCATTCAACATATAGGCCTTTGGGAAACATAAGATGTAACCTGTAGCATCTGAGCTGCAGATGAGTGGGGGGGAGATTTGAACCTGAGATTGCAAGGAAGGTAGGGAAGATCTAAGGGAAGGTCATTGGCTGAACAGGTGCAGGGAGAAAGGAAAAACAGAACCACAGCTTTGTGAAGACAGGTTACTTGAGTACAGTGGTATGTGCCTGCAATTCCAGGTATTTGAGGGGCTGAGTCAGGAGGAATATAAGTTTGAGGTTGCTCTGGGCAACTTGGGAGACTCTCTCAAAATTTAAAGTTAAAAAAAAAAAAAACGGATGGGGATGTAGCTCAGTGGTGGAACATTTGCCTAGGTGGTGTGAGAACTTGGTTTCATCCTCACAGCCACACACACACACTGAGAAAAGATCAGGGTCGATCCTGAATTGTAAGGAAGGAGAGAATATTTCCTGAGGACAGGAGAATTGAGGACTTTCCACAGGAAATATCAAATTAATCAAAGCTAATGTGTCACACAGTCTGAATAAGTTTTGAATGAGCTTTGTCACCTAGGTGAGTTTTGCTTATACTATTAAGTAGCTTAGCAGCCTAACTGACTTAGCATTTCACGTCCTTTGCAGTGGTATAATAGCAAAGCAGGATCAGATGGCGCTTATGCACCAGCACCATCCTTACAACCACTCTGTGTACCCAGTGCTATCTCCTTCCCATTTTTCAGATGGGGAACATCAGCTTTACAACTTTTGTGTAACTTGTCCAAGGTTTTACCCAACCAAGAAGTGTCAGATTTAATATGTCATACTGCTTCCTAAAAACAAGTTAATTTAGTGAAAGTAAATATCTCTGCCCCTAAGATTAGTATGAGGAGAAATTACTACCTTATCTGGTATTAGAGATTGCTGTAGTTTGGATATAGAATGTCCCCGCCAAAGGCCTGTGTGTTTAAGGCTTAGTGCCCCCTTGATGCTACTGGAAGGTGGAACCTTAAAGAGGTGGGGCCTAGTGGGAGGTGTTTGGGTCACTAAGGGTGTCTTCTCAAAGGGAATTGTGGAGCTAGACTCTTCCTCTCTCACTCCTTATTACTTGCCAATGGTATGAATGGGCATTCTCAACAATGTATTTCTGCCAAGATGCTCTGTAGCACTGTAGGCCACAAGCAATGGAGCCAATCACTCACGGACAACTGTAAGCCAAAAAAACCCTTCCACAACTGTACCTCAGAAAACCTTTCCACTTTATAGTTCACTTTATCTCAGATACTTGTTATAGTAACAGAAAGCTTACTGACAGAGATCAGAAGTGTTTTTAAGTGTCCTGTTCCACTTCATTTTGTCCTGTGCCTTCATCCTCCCTGTCCCACCCATATCAGTATCATAAGTGGACAAGTATTATGCCTTTATTAAGGTAACCTCAATGAGCTAATGGGGATGAAATTCATTGTTAATCATTCTCAAAATCAAAATCCTCTGAGAGGTAGTGTTTTCTTTTTGGATTAAGCTTTCAGAACTAGGCATTGGGAAAATATCAGGCGATTGAAATTAGAAAAAGTAGCTTGTAACTGATGAAGACTTTTTCTCCACTTCCTCTAGGTAGGCTTGTTCCCTAAATCCAGGGAATAGGATAGGAGGAAGTATTTGTCACAGAATACTTCAAGCAAGCAATTGAAATTTGGTTTGCTTTGGACCTTTGCTGAGCTGCCCTGGCTCTCAGGGATGTCTCGGTTTCCATAGCCTGAGTAAGATTATCAATAGACGTTAAGTTTA
Organism: Aplodontia rufa; assembly: GCA_004027875.1. Lineage (NCBI taxonomy): Eukaryota > Metazoa > Chordata > Mammalia > Rodentia > Aplodontiidae > Aplodontia > Aplodontia rufa. The sequence continues at coordinate 42,152 of PVKS010009645.1, read as the reverse complement.
AATGCCTGAACAGAGTTGCTTGTGCCTACCTTTGAAACCCTTTCCTGATTTGCTGATACCCTGGAAATCTCCAGGATGGTGCCTCCTTTAATGTCTTTGACATAATTTGGAAAATAAATGTTGTTTCCATCACTTGAGGTAGTCACTGGATTAACTTGAGGGTTTAAGTGTAAACAATTTTAATTGGGACATGAGTGATGAGGAGAGGAAATCTATTGTGCCATGTAGAAGACTTCCAAAAATAAACACTTTAATTGCCCTGATTTAAAAAAAAAAAGGAAGGGAGTGATTGATGGAAGCAAGGAATAATTGGATATAATTATCAATATCATTGCCAATATTATGCACAGTATCTGTCTTCTAATACAGAGGTTGACAAACTCTTCTCTGCCAAAGGCCAACTTGGAAATATTTTCAGCTTCCCAGTCTCTCTCACTAACCCTTTATTTGCTACGGTAGAAGAGCAGCAACCATTGACGAATTGTGCGTGACGCAGTGTGGTCATGTTCCAATAAGATTTTATTTATTTATGAACACAAAATTTGAGTTTGATGTAATTTTTCACATGTCCTGAGAGGATGTGCTTTTGATTGCTATGAACTTTTGAAAGCTGTGAACCCCATTCTTAGCTTACAAGCCACACACATAAACAGGTAGTGGAACTAACTTGCACCTGGGGGTTGTATGTAATTGGCTGATCCGTGATATAAGCTGTTTGGTGATAGCCCTGAGGGTATTTTTATACTAGCAAAAGTGTTATGCTTTCCACATGACCCCTAGTATAAAATTCGAGAACTTACTACAGATGTCCCCATATAGAAAGCAATGTTGCTGTGATTTTGGACAATGATACTTGTCAACACAAACATTAACCTTCCTGCCTTTATTCCGATGTTACATGTAAATTTGTACCCAGATCTGGGAATGGACTGGAAATGATTATTATGAGATACACAGGGTCCTTGAACTCCTTCTTTGGGCTGTTTTGAAAGGTCATTGTCTTTATGTTAATCAAGAGCCAAGAACATTATGCTTTAGCTGTTAGTGGAAGGTATTATCATTAGGAAAATGGTCTAATTAAGAATCTGTTTGGCAGGGTGTGGGTGCAGGCCTGGGGATCTGCAAACCTGGGAGGGCGAAATTACAGAGCCTGGAAACAAAGGAAATCAGCCGATAATTATAGTAACTTCTCCCTGAGCCTGAATGTAGACCTGAAATGTGCCGGTTTTCCCATTTGAAGTATTATATTCAGCTAATGACAGCTTACTTGGTGATATGTCAACATTTTAATTCTGAATGAGTGTTAATTGAGTATTTTAGTGCTGAAATTATTTGTTACCTAAAACACTGACACAACCTGAAATTCTCTGGATTTTATAATTTAGCAGCACATGCAGAATTTGTTTCCTGTAGGTCTGATTGCTTTATTCAAGATGTGTAACTTCATTAATAAATCAGAATTATAATTATTAGCTGCCTTCATGACTTGATAGAACTCTGAATCAGTCTTTTTACAGTGCAGGGCATTCAGAAAGGGGCTAGTTGGAATACTGAGCTTTAATTTAAAAGCCAAAAACAACTCCCTTTTCCTCTTCTATTCCTAACTCCCCAGAACAAATTTGAATGGAGTGCTGGCTAACTGTAGAGCCATGTAGGTGGTGGTAGTGGGGAAGGGCTTGGTTTTTGTTTCTACTTTTATTATTTTTACATTTATTACAATGTTTTTTAAGAGTGCAAAAGAATCAATTTTATTTAATTTTTCATCTGGGTTTCATTATCTGACTTCATTGTGTTTGTGTGCTGGGGTTCGAACCTGGGTCTTCACGCATGCCAAGCAAGCACAATGCCGCTCAGCCACTGACACAGCCCTACAATGTAGTTGTTAACAGTAAATTCTTCCTGTGTGTCACTTTTTTTAAATTTTGAAGATAGCTTGGAGTTTTCTACCAGAAATTGTTTTCTTTTCCATTTTTTATGGTAAAAAATTCATAAAATTTTCTGTTTTTACCATTTTTAAGGATGGATTTCTGTGACATTAAGTACGTTACATTCACATTGTTATGCAAATGTTCCACTAACCATCTCCGGAAATTTTTTTTCTAGCTGAGTCTCTGTACTCATTAAACACTAACTCGTTCTTTCCACCCTGGAACCCCTGGCAACCAGCATTCTACTTTGCGAAATTGACAACTTTAGGAACTTTGTGTAACATAGAATCATGTATTGCCCTTTTGTGACTGGCTTATTCATATTTTCAGTATTCATTGAACTATTTTTAAATTTTTAAAATTAACATTTTTAGTTCTAATTCAATCAAATTAATGCTTGTATCTCAAGAATCAAGTGTTAATTCTTTTCTAAAATGTTCCAGAATGTTGATTGAATCACCAAGTGATCTTTACATTTTGTTTTTATTTTAACCTACAATAAAACATTTGATTTTGATAATCCTTGAGTATTACGGTCTAACAAGGGGAATCCAAGTGCATTCTTTGCATAGGGGTAAGGAACTATTTTGAGAATTATCTTACGTTAAAGTACTTTAGAAAGTAAATGAGAGGGATCCAACATGGTGACCTGAAGGGAGGCAGCATTTCCTGAGGCTCCGGGTCTGCTTGGGAAAATCCCAGTTTATCTTCAATTTTCCAGGAGAGACCCTACTCTCTGAAGAAATAGACACTCTTCAAATTGGGCACGGGCTTGCTATCATAATACACTGTGAGATCTCTCTCAAAGAAACCCATTACAATGAAGCAAAGCCATAAGAAGCTCCAATTACTCCACCAAGAGCAACTTACTTGAAGTACAAGACACGCTCTCAGACTCAGAAAATGAGGAAAAGGGGCAATAACTGCCCTCCTCAACCCCACAGCTCTCCACCAAAGGTCCCCATAGCTGGAGCCCTAGATGAAAAACCAAAGGCATTGTGTCAGCATTATGATTAGTAATGCAATCAAAGAGTTGAGAGATGAAATAAGGAAAGAGATCAGAGATCAATTTCAAGAGATGAGAGACAAATTCTATAGAGAAATTAAAGAACAATTCCATGAGGTGAAAGATCAGCTACACAAAGATATAGAGATGTAACAGAGCTATCAGGATGGAAAAGCATGGTTAACCAAATCAAATCTTCACTGGAATAAACCAACACCAGAGCTTACTCTACTGAAAATAGAACTTCAGCTCTTGAAGAATGAGTATCGGACAATGAGGATAGGCTAAACAATGTAGAATTCAAAGAAGATAAGCAGGATAAACAGCTTATATTACATAATCAGAACTTTCAAGTAATATTTGATGAGATGAGACATAATAATCTGAGAATCATTGGCCTGGAGGAAAGTTCCAAACAGCAAAATAGAGGCTTAAAGTACCTTTTAAGAGAAATCATAAGTGAGAACTTCCCTCATTTTACTATTGATCCGGAATATCACATCCAAGATGCTTATAGAACTCCAAATAGACCTAATCAATTGAGAAACTCGCCAAGACATATCATATACAAAATGAGTAACAGAGAAATTAAGGAGAGGATTCTAAAAGCTGCTAGAGGAAGACCCCAGATCACATTCAGAGGCAAACCAATTCGGATCACTATGGATTTTTCAGAGCAAACAATGAAGGCCAGAAGAGCTTGGAACAATATCTTTCAAGTGTTAAAAGAATAACAACTTTCACCCAAAGATAATATATCTGGCTGGCTAACCTTGGCTTCAAATGTGAAGGGGAAATTAAATACTTCAAGGATAAACTCAAGCTAGCAAGATACGTGAACACAAATCCTGCTCTACAGAACATTCTCAAAGATGTACTCAATTCAGAAGAAAATGCCAATGATATCCTAAATCCTTAAGGGCGAGTCAATAATCATATTATACAAAAGTTGACTTTCAAGATGACTCAAAACTCTGTAATCGATACAAAGTCAGAGAATCAGCCTCCCATATCTATTCTAACCTTGAATGTGAATGGTCTCAATGCCCCAATTAAAAGACACAGACTAACCCACTTGATCAAAAAACAAAATTGAACAATATGTTGCCTGCAAGAGATACATTTGACACTCAAAAATAGACACAGACTGAAAGTGAAAGGATGGCAAAATGTCTACCAGGCCTGTGGCCCAAAAAAAGCCACGCATGGCAATTCTAATTTCAAATAAAATTAATTTCCAACTAATTCTAGTCAGAAAGGACAAAGAGGGTCACTTTATCGTACTAAAAGAGACAGTTCATCAAGAAGATACAATGATAATTAACATTTATGCCCCCAATTACAAACCCCCCAAATATATGGAAAAAATACTTCAGGACATTAAGCCCCTCATTGATCTCAACACAATAATCCTGGGGGACTTCAATACACCACTATCAATTCTGGACAGATCATCAAAACAAAAAATCAATAAAGATATCTCCAATCTAAACAACTCTATTAATCGGGCTTAACAGACATTTACAGAATATTCCATCCTAAGACAGCTGAATTTACCTTCTTCTCAGCAGCTCATGGATCCTTCTCTAAAATAGAATACATCCTAGTTCACCGGGATAATCTTAACAAATATAAAAAAGTGGATATAATCCCATGTATTCTGTCAGATCATAAAACTATGATCTTAGCAATCAACAACAAGAGAACAGAAACTACTCAAATACTTGGAAATTGAATAATTACCTCTTAAATGGAGAATGGGTAAAAGGGGAAATGAGAGCAGAGATTAAGAAGTTTTTGGAATTGAACAAAAATGAGGAAACAACATACCGAAACCTCTGGGACAGTATGAAGGCATTCTTAAGAGGTAAATTTATAGCACTGAGTGCATACATCAAAAATCTAGAAAGAGATCAGATTAATAGCCTTATGCTTCAACTCAAATGACTACAAAAGGAGGAACAGTTCAACTCTAAATGTAACAAAAGACAGGAAATTACCAAAATCAGAGCTGAAATCAATGAAATTGAAAACAAAAAAACCTATACAAGCTATCAACAAATCCAAGATTTGGTTCTTTGAAAGAGTCAACAAAATCTACAGACCCCTTGCCAACCTCACCAAAAGGAAGAATGAAAGGAAGCAAATCAACAAAATCAGAGACAAAATGGGGATATCACCACAGACTCATCCAAGATCCAGAAGATTATCAGTACCTATTTTGAAAACTTGTCCTCCAGGTTATCTAATTTAGCAGAGTATATGGACAGGTTCTTGGAAACACACGACATCCCCTCTTTAACACAGGAGGACGTTGGAAACCTCAACCAACCTATCACAGAAAGCGGAATTGAAGCAGCAATCAAAACTCTCCCAAAAGAGAAAAGCCCAGGTCCGGATGGATATACGGCAGAATTCTTCCAAGCCTTCACAGAAGAACTAACACCAATCCTCTACAAGCTCTTCCAGGAAGAGTGATAGAGTGGGATCACTCCCAGACACTTTTTATGAAGCTAATATTACACTGATTCCAAAGCCCAACAAAGACATGTCAAGGAAAGAAAACTACAGACCAATTTCCCTGATGAACATTGATGCAAAAATCCTTAATAAAATTTTAGCTAATTGGATACAAAAGCACATTAAAAAGATAATTCATTATGATCAAGTGGGCTTCATTACAGGAAAACAAGGTTGGTTCAATATACACAAATCAATAAATGTAATTCACCACATAAACAGAATTAAAATAAAAAATCATATAATCATCTCGATTGATGCAGAGAAGGCATTTGATAAAATTCAACACCACTTTATGCTCAAAACTTTGTAAAAAATAGGGATCAAGGGAAGATACTTTAACTATGTCAGATCCATTTACAACAGACCCATAGCCAACATTATCCTCAGTGGAGAAAAACTGAAAGCATTTCCACTGAATTCAGGAACAAGACAAGGCTGTCCGCTATCCCCACTCTTGTTCAATATAGTCCTTGAAACCCTTGCCAGAGCTATCAGGCAAGACAAGGAAATCAAAGGTATTCGTATAGGAAAAGAGGAAGTTAAGTTATCTCTATTTGCAGACGACATGATTTTATATCTAGAAGACCCAATAACATCCGCCAGAAAACTCCTAGAGCTTATAGGCGATTTTGGCAAAGTAGCTGGCTACAAGATCAACTCCAGCAAATCACTAGCATTTCTTTACTCCAGCAACAAATCTGCACAAGAAGAAATCAGGAAATCTCTCCCATTCACCATCGCTTCCAAAAAAATGAAATACTTGGGCATTAACCTTACAAAGGATGTCAAGGACCTCTACAAAGAAAACTATCAAACACTAAAAAAAAGAAATTACAGAAGACCTGAGCAGATGGAAAAACATTCCATGCTCATGGTTAGGCAGAATCAATATAATACAGAAGGCCATTCTACCCAAAGCCCTATACAGTTTCAATGCAATCCCCATCAAGATACCTATGGCATTCTTCAGAGATATAGAAAAAGCAATTCTCAAGTTCATATGGAATAACAGGAGACCCAGACTAGCCAAAACATTACTCTATAGAAAGAAAGAAGTAGGGGGTATCTCAGTCCCTGACCTGAAAATATACTACAGAGCTGTAGTAGCAAAAACAGCATGGTATTGGTATCAAAACAGAACTGAAGATCAGTGGAACAGAATAGAGATCCTGAGACAAACCCCCATATATTTAACTATTTGATATTTGATAAAGGGGGCAGAAGCATAGTGTGGAAGAAAGATAGCCTGTTCAACAAATGGTGTTGGACAAACTGGACAGCCATATGTAGACAGCTGAAGCTGGATCCTTATCTTTTGCCTTGCACAAAAATTAAATAAAAATGGATCAAAGACCTGGATATTAAGCCTACAACTTTAAACTTACTAGAAAAAGAAGTAGGGTCAACACAACAGCATATAGGAGTCGGCAGCTACTTCCTTAGCAAAACTCCCATGGCTCAAGCTGTAAAATCAAAATTAAATGAATGGGATGCAATTAAACTAATAAGTTTCTGCACAGCTAAAGATCTAGTCAAGAACATCAAGAGAGAACCTACAGACTGGGAGAAAACCTTTGCCTGCTACACCTCTGACAGAGGGCTAATATGCAGAATATACAAGGAACTAAAACTAAACTCCAAACTCACAAATAATCCAATCAATAAATGGGCTAAGGAACTTAAAAGAAACTTCTCTCCAGTGGAAGTCCAGAAATATGAGAAAATGCTCTACATCATTAGCTATAAGGGAAATGCAAATCAAAACTTCAATGAGATATCACCTCACTCCTGTTAGAGTGGCAAAAATGAAAAAGTCTAACAATAATAGATGCTGGAGAGGCTGTGGGAAAAGAGGAACACTGTTACACTGCTGGTGGGACTGCAAACTGGTTCAGCCACTCTGGAAAGCAGTGTGGAGAATCCTCAAAAAATTAAGGATGGAACAACCTCATGACCCAGCTATCCCACTCCTGGGGATTTTCCCAAAAGAGTTAGAATCAGTATATGTTAGCAATATGGATTCATCAATGTTTATAGCAGTCCAATTTACTATAGCTAGACTATGGAACCAATCCAGATGCCCCTCACTCAATGAGTGGATACAAAAACTTTGGTACATGTATACAATGAAATACTACTACTCAGCCATTAGAGAAGACGGTATTATGGATTTTGCAGCCAAATGGATGGAAATGGAAAGAATTATGCTCAGTGAATTATCCCAATCTCAGAGACTAAAGGGCTGAATGGTTTCTCTCATCTGTGGAAGCTAGAATACATAGGGAAGCAGTAGGTTAGATGGCTAAGCTAACAACAACTTCAAATTGTATGATTCTCAACGCAATAGGTGGATGGCTCCCTAGGTTACTTGGAGGCATAGGGAGGGGCATGCGGAGGGGGGAGGGTATATGAAGAACTCATAGGAGACTGGAGAGTGGGAATATGGGGGAACCATCACAGAAGCAGATCTCATTCCTCCATGAGATACCCACTTAACTCAGGAGTTCTTCTGGGGGAAACAGCAACAGGTAAAACCCAAGATGGTCATCCATGTTTTGGCCTTACCCCTGGATAACTAAGTATATATACATTGGTTATTGATGGTTTGATAATGTTTCCCCCTCAATTGTATCTCTATATACATCTAACAGATAAAAAGAAAGTAAATGAGAAATTATTAACAAGGAAAATGAATTTTTGAGGTTAGATTTAGAGAAAGAGGCATTGCAGTATTTTTAACTTTTCAAATCACTGAAGAAAAAGATGAATTGAAAAAATAATATGTCAGTTGGGGGATCCTACTTAGGAAAAAAAATGTAAACTTTTTCTGTGCAATCCCCATGCAATCCAAGTTTCACATTAATTAGCATGTTTCCCCCTACATCAGGAAAACTGTAGGGCCCTCTCTCTGTGGTGGGCTGCCTTACTTGTAGGCACCCTCAGGAGCTTCTCTGAAGAATGAGAGCAGCTGGATTTCTGAAAGTAGAAAGAAGTGAGATCATTGGAGTTGTTGGTACTCATTGCTGAGACCAAGTCTCCAGATGCAATTCCAGCTGGGGAAATTATCCTTCTGGCCGCTATCCCTTGGTGCTGTTATCAGTAATAACAAGCAGGGAGCCTCGCCTGTCCTACATAATGGAAGGTTCATTTTCATATGATTTAGTTGACTGTAGTTTGGAATGTGGAGGAGTAGCAATGTATTACTGATATTGTATTAATAACATATGCGCTCCACACAGACAGAAATAGGTCTGAAAAATATCATTTCCTAATGACATGTGTGTGCAGTGTGGCTTACCCAGGGCTACAGAATCCTGCTGGCCACAGGCAGGTAGGGTCTACTAATCCTGGGCATCTCTCTAGATACTGTGGAAAAATATTCTTGTACTTAGTTCTTCATGAATTCCACAAAAGAATGATTTGGAAAGGATTGAACTTATGGAGTAAGACTTTATGCATTTTTACCATGTCATCACCATAAGCAAAATTATACATGTTATTACATGTTATAAATGATATACAATGGAGCACTCACATTGTCTTGCAGCTCACTAAAGACCAAAAATTCCTTTTAAGTATAGCACAGTGGCAGAAAGAAGGTACTGCACTTGGTCAGTCTGAATCTCTTATTTTCTAGCATTGTCTAGATTTCTTCAGATTTTTCAAGGGAGTAATCATTAGTGATAGGTCTTGGGGTTAATATGCATTTGCAGAGCCTATTTTTTGCCCTGCTTTCTATGGACTTCTTTTTCTCTTTACTGGTTGCTCAGTTTTCCCCAACCAGATCCTGATTTACTCATGGCTGGATTCCCTGGTGGCGGGAATTATGGGGGATATATTATTTGCTAAACAATCCATGAAAATGTCACCAGGACCGCAGAAGTTTTTGCTTTACTGTCTTAATTAATGCCCAGTGTCCTCCAAGGATGGATAAGATAGACTAAGACACTTTCTGACTTACTCATAAATGTTTATTGCCGTAGAAGATGTGCACAGAGACGTAAGCAAAAACCAGATTATATAGGTAAGTAGTTTGGGTTTTAAGTAGAAATATTTTGAACATATTGATGTGAACTGTGTGTGTGTGTGTGTATGTATACACACACACACACACACATATATATGTATATGTGTGTGTGTTTGGATTTTAAGTAGAAATATTTTAAACATATTGATGTGAACTCTGTGTGTGTGTGTGTGTGTGTGTATACATACACACACACACACACACACACACACACACAGTTCAGGATAGAGGGTAGAAGCAGAAAAGCCAGTTAGAAAACTGCTACAAGAACCTCCCTATTAGCGATCTGACTAGTGTTACGGTAGTAAAGTAGAAAAAGTAGGCAATGATACGTTCATACAAATGAATAAAAAAGCAGCTTCATTTTTGTTCAACAACCATTGATTTCCTAATGTGAGCCAAGTCCTCTGCTAGATACTGGAGATTCAGTAATAACCAAAAGTAGCATAAATCCCTATGTTCATGAAGCTGACCATTCAGTGGGTTGAGTCAGGTAAGTAATTAAATAAGTATATATTACATGCCAGAAGGTGAGAGGATAGAGGAATATTAAGCTATTAAGCAGAGAAGAATAATACTAGGTAGCTAGTAGTTAATGTAAGTGCTGCAGTATTGTCAGGTCAGGATCTTTGACATTGGTGAGTCACAAAGATATTTTGGAGGAAGAGTAAAGGATGTGCCCAGAAACTGAGTTAACAGACAAAAATAGATGCCATGTTCCCAAGAGGACCTGTTGTCATTTATGAAGCCAGTACTGAGAGTCCTCAAAAGCAGTAGAATTGGGGCTAGAGCAGTGGCTCAGCCGTTACGACGCTTGCCTAGCATACATGAGGATGTGAGTTTGAACCTCAGCACCATGTACACAACAAAGAGTTGGAGCAACAAAAGTCACATGAAAAACTAAAGTTGATTCTTTCTCTTTCTTTCTCTCTCTCTCCCTCACTCTCTCACTGTACCTCTCTTTAAAAAGAAATCAATATAATCCACTTTCTACTTCTAGGTGGTATTGTCATGTTTTAGAGTAACTTGAATATTTTCATCATGAAAGTGTATCAGTTGTTTTGTGATTAAAAATATATTCTGAGTAATGACTACATATGAAAAATAACCACAAGAATTGAGTATAAAGATATTGTAAATCTGTTCTAGAAAATGAACTGGGAATTTTGTTTTCAAATGTCTTTTTAACTTTCATTGAGGAGGTGTTGTACAATCATAAATGTATATGTGGTAACAATATGATATGTTCCTGATCCTAATAAATATCTTTTTCTTTTAAAGAGAGGGACAATGAGAGTGAGAGAATCAATTTTAGTTAGGTTTTCATGTGGCTTTCATCGCTCCCACACTTCGTTGTGTATGTGGTGCTGGAGTTCAAACCCACGTCCTTGTGCATGTGAGGCAAGCACAGTAACCACTAAGCCACTGCTCCAGTCCCTTGGCTGTCCTTTTAAATAGTGGCCTGCAACCTTGGCTGAGCTGTGGAATCACATGCAGAGCTTTGAAAGGGACTGTGGCCTTGTCCCATCCCCAGAGGTTCTGACAAAATTGGTCTGAGAAATGGAATAGAGATTTCATAATATCCTTCTCAGGTTATTTTAATGTGCATATGCTTAAATGTTTCTAGAGATTATCTATATGCTAATAAATGAATGTGTTCATATGTATAGAAATGATAGCAACTGTATTCACTGTTCAGATTACTTCTTTTTTAACTGCAAAATTTCATGTTAGCACTTAAAATTACATATCTTATTATTTTTAATGTTTGAATAATTGCTGTCGTGTGGATGCAACATAATTTATATACCCACTCCCCTGCTGATGGACAGGGATGTTAAAGTCAACGCAAATGATACATATTCTTATGTCATTGGTATGTAGTATTTGTATATTTCTGTAAAGTAAAAATCCTAGAATCAGAATTGGAATTCTGAATCAAAGATAAGCAAATTGTCAATTTTGATAAATTCCACCAAATTTTATCCATAAAGGGCAATATACAAAAGTACTGCTCTAGTAGTAACAGCGTAACTTTGCCTTTACTGTTTAGCAATATATTTCTTAGAAATCAATATTGTTTTGGATTTTTGCCTCCTTTAACATTTGGACTAAAATTTGATATTTCCATATGCTTAAAACTTTTTTTGAATATCTTATAATTTCTCTTTTCCCCATCCCACCCATTTTCTTCTGGGTTGGTGGTTGGTCTTTTTCTTGTTGAATTGTAAGATCTATTACTATATGAAAGAAATCAAACTTTTGTCATTGATAAACATATTTCCAATTATATAAAAGGTTTTTTATTCATACTTTTAAACTTTGTGTAGCAAAACGTGTAGCTCTTACATTTTGAAGTTTTTCAGATGTAAGTTGGTAAGGGACCAGGTTCTTACTATAAGCTATGTGCAGACAGAATAGGTCTTAGCTATTCTTATATCCTTGGTGCCTGGAGTATGGTCAACATTTGTCTAAAGAATGGTTGGATGTAAATGCTGATGATGAAGAATCATTACAGGACAGCATATTTATTCAGAGGGTAAGGAATTAATGGCACTAGCATAATTTAATTTCCTTTGTAGTTAAATGCATCAAAATATATCTAAGTAATGAGTTCCAGAAGGCATATCCATCCATTAGGAAAGTCCTCCCCTTCCTCATTAAGCTTCAGCTCCTTTAACACTAAGACCTTTCTCCCCTTCCCTTTGGTCCTTGTACCTTAGAATATTGTTCTCTGAATTCTATTTCCTGCCCATTTCTAAACTAAGCCTAAATCTCTCTTTTTGGAAGCCTCTTCGGAGTCCCACCTTAATTCCCCTACTATTGTCTCTCCCCGTACTCTGCATATTTTCTTTATAGAAATTAGCAACTTGCCAGGCTGTCCTTAGCTCTTTAATGTCTCCACATTAGATTGGAACCCTCTCCTTCCCACATGTGCACAGGGGCTAGGGGGACACAGAGAGGAACACAGCGAGCTCCCTGCCTTCATCACGGGTAAGGAATGCGTGTTCATGGATCTGTGTTGGGAAAGGAAGGAAGGATAACAAGACACATGCGTGACAGTCAGTGACAGTCTTTCGAATGAAGTGGGAGACTCAGCAGGTGTGTTTTTGGTTTAGGAAGCCCGAGTCTGCTGTGTTTTCCTAGCAGTCATATCCACGAATACCTCCTGCAGGCTTTTCTAAGCTAGGGGACAGGGCACAAGTTGACAGGCAGTGGTCACCATCCTCATCCAGCCATTTCTAATCCTCACCAAATTGTTCTGCGTGGTGACAGTTTTACCATCCTTAAAGTTCATTACACCTCAGAATGTGAAATAGCAGAGATTTCTGTGTGTTGAATATGTATTAAAACACTTTCTTGGGGTTGGAGCGGTGGCTTTGCGGTGCGGCATGCGGGAGTGCACGCGTTCAAACCCCAGCACCCACGTACGCAACTCAGTGACAAAGCAACGAAAGCCATGTGAAAAACTAAAGAAAAATCAACTCTGTTTCTCTCACACTGTCCTCCTCTCTTTAAAAAAAATAAAACAAAAAAAAACCCCACTTTCTCATTTGAGAGAAAATGTTAATTACTTTGACTAGCTGTGTATCTCCAGTGTTTTATTAAACACCATTAACATAGTTTGGAATTTCTAACATTAATATTTTATACCAATTGTACATTTCCAGCTGAGTGATTTAAAATTTGCAGGCTTTTTATATACATGGAGGCATCTGAACCAGAATGTCTCTAGCTCTTAAATGACTTCCCAAAGATGGGTGAGTTGCTTAAGGGATGAATTAACTGTATTAGGTCACTAGGGTACTTCGCCGTGGTGCTTCATTACTAAACTCTTCGTGCCACTGGTGTTTTTCCAACCAAATCCCTGATCGTATAGCCTATTTTTAATATTAAATTTCTCTGAACGAAAGTCATATCTTTCTGGAAGGTCAGACTTCTAGAGCAGTATATTAATAATTTACTACCAAATTACTGAGTCATTTGGCCTGCTTAAGAACCTCGTCCAGTACTAACAAATAACTTAAATGCTCACAAGAGAAAAGACCACGTTTTAGGTGGAAATGTAATCATTTTATACATTTTTTTTTTTTTAAAGAGAGAGGGACAGTGAGAGAGACAGAGAAAGAGAGAAACAATTTTATTTAGTTTTTCACATGGCCTTAGTTGCTCCAACACTCAGTTGTGTATGTGGTGCTGGGGTTTGAATCCGGGTCCTCGTGCTCGCCAGGCAAGTGCCGAAACCACTGAGCCACCGCTCCAGCCCCTCATTTTATACATTTTAAACAGGAAAAGAGTACATCAGAATGTCCACATTTTATGTCCAAGTACTTTTTATTCTTTTTTTTTGACATAATTTTTATAACAACTTTTTACTTTATTACTTTGTTTTTAAATGTGAATAAAGAGCCTATTCCTTGACTGCTTTCATCATGTTAAAAAATCAATGTTAAATCAGAGAAAAAAATGTATATTCAAGCTATCTTTTTTTGCAGCATCAAAAACTCTAAGATTTTTTGTTAGATGTTTCAACTGCAAGAGGAAGACATTTCAGCTTTTATTCACAAAAATGTTAACATTATAGAAAATAAATTAGCCTCCCATTGTTTCTCCAAAGTAATCCAACTCTTTCTCTTTGGATATTTTTGTGGCACTTCTATTATTTTCTCATGCATGAATATATGCATATTTAGAAATGATTTGGGGTTTGGTTTTTGTGGTCCCGGCACAATCATCATAAACTTTTACCTATATTAAATACTCTTTAGTCTTTGTAATTAGTTTCATAGTTGTCTAGTAGTCTACTAAGTATGTGGACCATAAATTAAACTTCTTAAGCTAGGTCCAGAAGTGAAATTATTAATCTAGATACATCTGGATCCATGTTTAGAGAAATTTGTCTTCCTAAGAGATCGCCCTATTCAAAAACTATCACCTAGGGCTGGAGCAGTGGCTCAGCAGTTAAGGCACTTGCTTGGCATGCACACGGACTTGAATTCAAACCCCAGCACCATGTACGCAACAAAGTGTTGGAGCAACGAAAGCCACAGGAAAAAACTAAATAAAAATTGATGGTCTTTCTCTCTCTCTCCCACTTAAAAGAGAAAACAACAGCTATCAACTAGATATTAAAGTACCTGTGTTACTATAACCTCCCAACAGTGCGAATTGGCACTTGACAAAGAGTACTAAGTTACTGAGGACAATGGTATTGTGTTTAGTGAGATTCCACACTTTTTCCTGTTGCTGGTAATGATATGATTTTTTGGCAAGTTTTCTATTCATATCTTTTGTCTGCTCATTTCTGTCCGTCTCATAGTGCTTTTCTAACCAATGAGAATGCTGTGTGCATCACGACCAGAGAATGTTGGAGATGAAAGCTGAGAATTGAAGCCGGGTCCTTTCACAGCAGTGCAGCTCTTCAAGGACACCGATGGTAGCTGTTCACTGGTGTCTGTGAATGAATGGTTCCTTGACACTTAGGACACGTGGGAGAATGTACCTTGAAAGCCAAGAGCCAAGATTCTTTCGTTTGATTTTTATATAATCAGGAAGTGGCCTAAACCTTGCACATGTCATCTTTTAAACTTGACCTTTCCTTGGTAGTAGTCAATTCAGATTTTTTTTATATTTAAAACACAGTTCTCAAAGGACAATGACAGGGCATGTACTTAGTATGCACAAGGTCTTAGGTTCAATCTCCAGCATAAATGTACTATATTTAAAATATATGTAAAAATATATAAACATACATGTGTATATGCACACACATGTATATTCCTATATCTATATGTGCATACTCAAAATTACTTGAAGAAATCTTCCTCCTGAACAGACTTCATGTTTTAAAACATTCTGTCTCCTTAGAAGTTATCTGCACCATCAGATTCCCTGCTATGAAATTCAAGTCAACCTCTAAGGAATGCCAGGGGTAGTATATGAGAAGTTACAGTAAACTGTCATGCACAGTGTCACACTCACAATGCATTGGCAGCCATTTGTAAAAACAAATTTCAAGAGCCCTCTGATGGACTTCATTTGGTATACTCTTTTTGCAGAGGACAATTAGCCCAGGGAATATTTACATGTCTTGTCTTTAGCTGTG
Organism: Aplodontia rufa; assembly: GCA_004027875.1. Classification (NCBI taxonomy): domain Eukaryota; kingdom Metazoa; phylum Chordata; class Mammalia; order Rodentia; family Aplodontiidae; genus Aplodontia; species Aplodontia rufa. The sequence goes on along the minus strand of PVKS010009645.1, from coordinate 26,562 downwards.
CAGTGAGTCATTGGTATTTAGTATTGGAACTTTAAGTCCCTGGAATGAAGAAGTGAAATTAATGGGGAAAGATCTATCTTTCTCTCCCTCTCCCTTCCTCTTCCTCTCTCTCACCCCTCTCCCCCACTCTCTGACACACACAAATATGCTTTGATCATATTTTCAAAATATAATATCACAAATTCTTTGGAAGAAGGGAGCCATATAAATTTTAAGTATACTAACTTTTAAAAAAAAACTTGGAATGAATTTCTTGTTATAGAACATGGTTATTTAATCAACTGACCTATGGTTGACATTTGTGCAAAGTTAATGAACTTGGCATTTACTGAGGTTTATTAAAATAACACCAGGGATATGTCCAAGCTGAAGTCTGTTTTATTATTCTACTCATTATAAATATTTATTGCCTATTCACTATAGTTAGTCAGATTTATGAGTTTTTTTTTTAAAGGAGAAGATACAAACATGCTTAAGAATGTTTAGGAATGCTAACGAGGACCCTAGAGGACTTCAAGATAAGATGTGAGGAAGAATAGTCTCCCTCCCTGTCAACCCTGTTCATTCATTCATCAAATGTTTATAAAGCTTGTATTCCATGCCTGGCAGTGTTCTAGGCACTTGGAGCATATGAGTGAGTGAAACTGAAAAAAAGTCAGCCCTTATAAAGGTTATATTCTCATGTAGGGAGACAGAAACTTGTCAATATTATAAGTAAATTATATGTTAAAAGGAAGGCAAAAGCACTATTTTTACAAGTGGAACAGGATGATTGGGAATTCCAGGTTATAGCTTTAAACGAGATTGCAGAAAATCTCACTGAAATGTTTGAATAAAGACTTACACGAGGTGATAGAGTTAGTGTGTAGAAATCTAGGGAGGGAGGATTCCTGGTTGCATGTGACCAATACCAATGAGGCTGGGAGGTTGGAGCAGAAAGGAGGGGTGTGTGTGTACAGTCAAGGAGCAGGTGATAGGAAGGGGATGTGGCAGTTGGGTGGCAAGAGAGATACTAGCAAAGGAGATGTGAAAGGAGCCACCAGTGAAGTAAGAGATCCACGGAGAGTTTTTGTTGGAAGGCAAGTTGAGAAAGTGAGGAAGAGGGCAGGAAGTGGTGAGCTATGATGTGAGCGGCTGATAGGTTGAAAACTGGAGCTTTGACAACACATTATTGGGTTTTAATCGTAGGATGCTGATGACTTTCAGGAGCTTTCACTGGAGTGCAGGAAGTGTGCAGAGCTAAGAGAAGAATGAGAGTGAGGATAGGCAACATTTTTGGGTGCTTTTATTCTGCAAAGGAGAATAAAGAAATGGACAGGAGCTGGCAGAGGAAATGGAGTCTTAGGACAGAGAAATAAAAGAAAGTGTATCTGCTGATGCAAATGATTCAGTAGAAGGGATGAAGCATGGTGTTATCCTTACATAGTTTCCAGCAGGAATTCCTGTACCCAGACTCCCCACATAGGACTTCTTTACTCCCTTTGCCCTCATTTAATTCATCTTTCTTCAGCAGTGTATTGAGATAGTGGAGTTCTCTCAGCCAGGAGTTGTTTTTTGCCTAAGCATGTTCATTCTTGTGACTGGAAGGATAGTTTGTCATCAGAATCACATGAACATAACAATTTTGATCTATCACTATTGGTAAATATATATCCAAGTCTTAAAAATCTTCCCTATACATATATACACCCCCAATATGTTGTAGTGTGATTGAATGGAAATCATCCTATACCTCAACTCCAGAATTCAAAATAATATTAAAATTGACCATGTAATTTTAACTTTTTAAAAATAATGCTTTTTGACCATGTCAAATATTGGACAAAGAGTCCTGTATAAACCATAAACAGCCAGTATGCCATAATTTTCAGGAATAACTAGGAATTTTTAATATTTAAAGGGATAACAGTGCTTTGATACGTTACTCTTAAAGATGTGAGTCCCGTCTCCCACCGTTGGTACTTTTCAGTCAACTTCAGCTCAAGGCTGAAAACCAGCAGGTGTTCCTACTGAACTAAAAGTCACTCAGGAGACACCCAAATTATCACCACCTGCAAGAGGGTTCGCCGCCTTGGAGGCTGCAGAAGGCCAGCTTGCCAAAGTTGTAGTCATTTCCAGGGAAGAGAGAAAGATTTAGCCAGTTTCTTGACTTAGACTGTTTCACTATTCTGCTTATGTATCTATTCTACTGTTTCCTTTGTAGATGAGTAGGGAAAAGTATGCATTATTACCATTTTGAGATACCAAGCGGACATTTTCAGAGTAGCAGCCAAGTCTACAAAATGGCACTGCTGCATTAATGAATGTGAAATTATCTGAGTTTCATGGGCTCCGCATTGTACCTTCCTTGTGCCTCTTGGAAAGAAAAAATTTGAAAATTGATGAAAGTGTGTGTGCATGCATGTATAAGAGAGAAAGGGAGAGAGTCTGCACTTATAGGAGCACTGAGCTTAAAGCTAGAGGGAATAATGTGAAAGTGATACTTGCTGACCATTAGAAATGGCTATAATGTGACCAGTGGACAGAAAACATGTTTTTGAATAACAGAAATATCCATTGCATGTAGAGGCTTGTTCCAGCTTTTATTTTTATGAACTGATGTATGCATGGGACTTGAATCCACGCTGCTAAAAGTTGACTCCAAACTCCTTTGGTTTTTAGTTGTGTAACTTTGTCAGGTAGTTTAAACTCTACGCATCAGTTTTCCCATCAGTAAAATGGAAATAGAGGTTAAATTAGGTAATACTTGTGCGTCAGCACAGTGCCTGACCCAGTTATTGTTCATTTATCAAGTGTAAGTTCATTATTCGAATTACTAACACAAGGCAGAACAATCTCAAACACATACTTCCTAAGCTTCTAAGAGATAGAGCTACATTTAGAAGGAAGAAAACCCAAGAACTCTGTTTAAGTCTCGGAAGACACGATGTTTCCAATAATGTGGAGTTTACTGGCAGCAATTTCAAAGTCTATTCCTGCTTAAGAGGATCAGATGTGTGTAAGAAGTCTCTCTGTGAGATGATGCCGTATAAATGCAGAAGTTGGATATGTACTCCAGGTGTGCCTGAGTGTCTATCCACATGCGATGGAGTGGGAGGAGACGGAGAAGGCTCAAGTAAATCTTAAAGGGTGGCCTGTCAAATATGCAATGCATGTCTTGTCCTCAGGGATTTAGTATATGCTGTTCCTCTGCCTGAACATCCTTTCTTAATACAGTCCAGGTCAAACTATTTTCTTTTATCCCTTGGATTTTAACTTTGTGTCATCTCAGACTGTCACGTTGGCACCCTAACTAAAATACTGTCCTCCCCCATCCTCTTTCTATTCCCTCCATCTTTATTTTCTCTCATGGTAATTTTTTTTCTGTTAACATAGAAAAAAAATGAACCTCTTTGCTAGAATATCAGGCTCAATGACGGGAAGGTTTTTGTTCATAGTCACATTTCCAGAAGTTAGCTTATAGTTTTAGCACTTTAAGTTGCAAAATCGTAAGTACTTAATAAATACTTTTGGTTTTTTATTACAAAATTCCATCTCCATCATTGCATACAATAGCTACACAAAGTTTAAAATTTTTCCTATTCTCTTGATAAAATTGAAACTGATGTTGGCTTTTACATGAACAATGCTCTCACAGGATTCTTTACTGTCACCTCTGCTACTGTGTTAACATAAAGCCAAATGATAGCCGATCACTTTATTGTATGCATTGAACAGTAATTTCATGATATTTGCAAATGAAAGTACACAATATTTATGAAAATGTGCTTAATCTTAATACATTATTTCATTTTTGAGTTTGTAAAATTAAGATCTCTCATCATCTGTTAATAGCTTAAAAAATCACTGAAGCAGGGAATTGCAGTGAAGATTTCTGAAGATACCTAAGTTGCTTTCAGAACAAAAGTTAATTCTTCTAAACTCTGAGATCAGAGAAGATAATATGAGAAATAAAATAATTATCACCCTCCCCCATCAGACAGAAGATCGAATGCTTTCCTTTTGGTCCTTGTCCATTCTGCTTTATTCTAAAAAATTTGGATCTGGTTCATCTGGCAGTCGTTTGTCATATCTGCTAATGACAGGTTAAGGAGGCATTGCCTTTGGGTGGGCACAGTTCTGTTCATGAGGAGGTGGTTTGAAGCCTGAAGAGGTCAAAGCGTTGTCAAGAATCAGAATGTCCTTGCGACATTATGAGAAACTGATTTTGCTCAAGAATGTCACTTTATATTTTTATATGAAAATTTCCTACATAAATAGATGACACAATTTGGGATCCAAGATGTCATTCTCAAGTAGGCTTACAACTCTTATCTTTTTGGCTTTAAAAGAGAAAATACAAGACCACTCAAGAAAACTGGTGCTGGAAATACATGTCACTGTGAAATAGTCGAGTACAACATCAAAAAGCGAACAAATACAAGATAAATGCGTTAAAGGAAAAGGGTGATGCTTTATTGTGCAAATATTTGACATAAAAATGGAAAAAGAAAATGAAAAGTTGATAAAAGCTTAAGTTAGTCTAATTAAACTAAGTTTTCTTCTAAGCAGAAAACACATATTCGGAGTGAAAGTTCCAGGGATCCAAGGGGCGCTCCAGGGAGGAACTTTGGGCAGACCTGAGGCTCACGCTGCATTTTGGAAGTGTACAATTAGCAATGTGAACATGAAGATGTAGACAAGGAAATGTGAGTAGCTGAAGAAAAAAGAGGGAAGGACAAATAGTGCAGAAGATGAACTGATCACATTGTAGGAACTGCAGAGATCAAGGGTACATCCTGTAATGACCCTGCTCGAGAGCTGTGGAAATACTGCAGCTGCTCCTGACAGGACTACTGGAGGCACCTGACCCAGAAAGTCCATATGGTACCAAAGGCAAAAGCTTAATTAGCTAAAACTTCTAACTGTATAACTCCACACTCCCAGAAGGAAGGAGATTAATTGTAATGCACATGTTAGGAGGGTGACTTTCAAAATAGTAAAAGTTCTGGAGAGAATAAATGCTCCTCTCCTACAGTGCTTGTTTTGGGGTACCGAGTTTAATAGGGTGGTTTTTGTGTCTCTTACAACATCAGTGCATGTAACTCCTATAATGAAAAATATTTTGAGAGTCTATACTATTACAGATACAAGGAATGAAAGGAATCTGGCTCCTTCCATAAGCTAAAGATCAGTTGTACTCACATCTCATGTTATAAAATAGTCAGAAGTTGAGGAGTTGCTGGAAATATTCAAAAGATCATGGCCACAGCTCATTGAAGGGATTTTTAAAAACACCTTAATTATTTAAACCTGGAAACAGATCTCAAAATGATCATGAATGGTGAAAGTGACAGCTCTTAGCAAAGGACTTTAAAAACCTTATTCTTTTTTAAAAAGCTTGAGATGATACAAAATCCTGTTATATTCTTCCTCACATTATGTACTTCCTGTCATTTTGAGGATTTTTTTTTTTTGTAAAGAGGGAGGGACAGTGAGAGAGAAGGAGAGAAACAATTTTTATTTAGCAATTTTTCATGTGCCTTTTGTTGCTCTGAGACTTCATTGAGTATGTGATGCTGGGGTTTGAACTCCCATACTTGAGCATGACAGGCAAGTGCCATAACCATCAAGCCACTGCTCCGGCCCCCTTTTTGAGGTTCTTAATGATACAAACTTTGTATCACTGAGATGTGGCTTAAGCTGTTGGTGGGGTGATGGGGTTTTCAAATTATGAAGCCTGGTGACAATGGGGGGTAAGGTCCTTTATAGAGGAACAATGGTGCTTCTTGGTCATTTTCCAATTTAGGAAGTTCTCAGGAAGATTAGGAAACCCTTGCTGTGTGTGTCCATGTGGAAAAACTCATTTTCCCTTGTAAGTTTTGCTTAAACAAAAATTACAATGCACGTCTATTCTCCGGACATTTTTTTGTTCATTTCATAACAATATCAATTATCCATTTATGATGTCATGACTTTACGAACAGGTATAGTTGATCTCTCTTATTCTGAAATCCCTATTCTATGCATTTTTTTCCTTCTTTAGCATTTAGAATAGTAATGGTATTAGCCTAGAAACCAAAGGATGGAGGGAGGAACTTAAAATAATTTCTCCCACTGCAATTGAATAAGTGCGATTTGGTTTTGAATTTTGTTTAAGATGCCCAGAAGTGTGCATTTCCTCATAATTGTGCCTTGAACGTAAAATTCCATTTGTACAAGCTCTTCATAAACGTAACATCCTTCCTTTGAGCCCCCATCGCCTTATCTACAAGAAGTGTTTGGACTCAGTTACTATATTCTGTGAATCTTAACACAAGCTAATCAATCAACCAGTCTGAAATTACTTAGTGTGTTGTTTTAAGAACTCAGTTATTGGGGGCTGGAGCAGTGGCTGGGTGGTTACAGTGCCTGCCCAGCATGCTCAAGTACACGGGTTCAAACCCCAGTACCCATGTACACAAGTAAGTGTTGGAGCAATGAAAGCCACGTGAAAAACTCAATAAAAATTGATTCTCTGTCTCCCTCTGTCCTTCTGTCTTAAAAAAAAAAATTGTTTAAAACACCTCAGTTATTTATTCCAGTGGCTTATTTCAAATGGTATTTTCTCCGTTGGAGAAGCAGTTCCAAAGTCATTTTGAGCTCAGTTAAACTCATCGCTTTATAGAGCTGTGATTACTTTCATATCCTAATTAAATGGCCAAATCTCTGTCTTCCATCTCCTTAGAAAAGTCACCAGCAATTAAGAGCCATATTATATTATGAGTGATGAGACTGTTTGAGTTTGCCATCCAATACTGTATATAATATTTATTTTCTGTGAATTGACTTTATGGCATAGGACATAGTTCTATAGCAGGTCATGGAGAAAGGATTATTAAATGAAAAGATTCCATGCTTTGTCATTGAGAGGTTTCATCTGAAACAGAAACCTGACAAATATACCATGTGCCGGTTACTATAGAAGCAAAGAGCCCTTTCCAGCTGTTTACACTTCGGATGTAAAATGGCAATTTAACATGGGCTAAGGGTGTGATGTGAGCATCTGCGTAAGAAGCCTACATAGGGAGCATGCCCAGTGAGGGAAGTACATCCTCCTCCCTCCCTGCCCTCCCCTCCAGATCTCTAAAGATAAGGCTTGAACTTTGCACTTGCAAATGTCACTGCATACGTTTTTTTTGCACTAGGTTTTTTTTTTTTTTTAAAGGTCCTCTTACAACTAATTTCCTTTAATAATCCAAGAGCAGGGGAGCAGGGAAGAGAATATTTAGGGTAATAAAGATGCATTAAGTTTGGAATGAGTTGATGCCGTTCTTTGCACTTGAAGGGTTCTTTATTTTGCAAGACACATAAAGCATTCGAGTGTGTGCTGATACCCTTGGAATGGGAAAATAAGAATCACCTTGGATGGGAGTCTTCTGGGACGGGCAGTGAAAACCCTGGCAGAAGGGGACGAGCAGAGGGGCTTGCCTAGAGCATGGATAGGAAAGGATCTGGGATTCTCCAGGGCTCAGCGTGCACTGAGAATCTGTGCCCCAGGCTGCAGCTGCGGACGTTAAAGGCGCTGTCTGGCTAATGAAGGCCACCTGGATCAGGCTTCTGAAAAGAGCCAAGGGAGGAAGGCTGAAGAATTCTGATATCTGTGTAAGCTCAAGGGCTTTCCTTTGGGGGAGACGTTGTTTTCTTTGCTTTTCTGTTGTTGCAGTGAGAGCAGGCAGAGGGTGGTTTGATTTAGTTAATATGCTCAAGACTGCAAGAGAGGGAGCTAGGGAGATTCCTATCATTTTTTTAAGCTCCTTTTCCTACGTTGTGATTTATTGCCAGAGGAGATATTTCAGGCAGGTGTTTTTTTGTAGATGGCTCTTATTAAATATCTGTGTAAAGGTATTAGAATGTGTTTCTGAAAGAGAAAGAAGCTAGCTGCTAGTGTCTTACAGTTTTGCCGGAGAAGGTAGCAGGTGTATTAAAAGGCATAAAAGGATCCTTGAGATTACAGTGGGAGTCATATCACGGCAGTGACATTTTGAGGAGTTTAAGTTCATAACTCATTATGCATTTTTTATTTATTTAGGTTAGGCTTAATGTCTTCCTAGTTTTACATGTTCTTGAAACCCATCAATGCCCTTCAGCTCTGCACTGCACCACCGGGCTGGGTTAATGATAAGGGAACTTGTTTTGGATTCCAGAAATTATAGTTTCTGGAATATGAGGCTTGGGGTGGATCAGTAACTCGATAGACACAACTACCCTAGTGAAGGGTCTGCAACACAAAGCATGCTTTTTTTCCAGATTGGGTTACTGCAAAATGGATTACTTTCTCATCTTTTCAGGAATTTATAGCACAATCGAGGAAGCAAACTGCCACGTCAGTGAGACTTTTCCAATGCAAACATCATGCATTGAATCTATTTTAAAATGTACATTTTTCTCTCCAGGGTTCGGCAGACTCCTACACCAGCCGTCCATCCGATTCAGATGTGTCTCTGGAGGAGGACCGGGAGGCAGTGCGCAGAGAAGCTGAGCGACAGGCACAGGCACAGTTGGAAAAAGCAAAGGTAAAGCCATTTCTTTTTGCCAAGACCTTGCTTTGCAGGTTGGGCTGTGCTGTGGTGGACCACCTGTGGACATTTCTCCTGCAGCTTAGGTTGACTGTTGTAGAGTGTTACATGGTCTAGTTTTAAGAGTGTATTTTTTCCTTGGTAGAAGAAAGAAGTGTGGTATGTAAGAATGGTCTTTTATGTTTTATATGAGCAACCTGTTTCCATGGTGGGTAGTTCACGTACACACACACAAAAAGGCTCTCTAAAACTATGTGTAATATCTAAGTATTTTACATCATTTTCCTAGTAGGCCAAATCTGTGTTAGGAAGAAAAAGACTTTATTGAAGCTGATGTTTATGTGCTTGGTCTTGAGCAATCTCTCCCCCAAATTTTACTCCACGTTTTACAATGGTATCTTCTAATATTTTAAAAAATACATTATATTATGCTTTCGAAAAATAAAGCAAAAGATGCTATTGATTACCTTCTTCATTCCATTATACAAAAGTGAATATATTTGGAAGGGAAACTGGAAATTGGATATGAACTATTTAAAGAATTTATTCCAGGCTGAATTTTATTTTACTATAAAGTTATGGTTGGAATTCTTTTTTCCCATGGAGTTGTTTGAAAAGCTATTTCTAAAGCATAGGTTGTTGTCCTTGTTCAGGGCACCTTAGTTTGTACAATATTTGGTAACATCTGAGTGAACATATTTTAACACAGTTTTGGAGGAAAACAAACAAAAAAACAAATGCTTGCTTTGAAAAAGAGTAAGTCCTGCGTTGATCTTGCTGGAAAAATCAGGGTACCATTGCTGTACTTGTCCTCATTGCTTCCCTGAGATGAGTAAAATCTGTGTGTGTTGCTATGGGAATCCGTGGCTGGGAGATTCTGGTTTGAATGCATGGGCAGCCCTTATGTAATATTCATGACCTCACGCACGCTGCTATAATAGTATACTGAGGAGCCTCCAGGAAACCTTGACTTCTAAAAAGCAGTATTTCTGTATATCAAGACGGCATTCTCACCTCACCTGTCCGGGAATCATCTCTTGGTCTGACAGTCTTGACTGTGAGACAGCTCATAAACATCAGGAGCCAGGAGGGCTTTGTGACAGGGCAAACCGATGGAACAAGGTGTGGTCCAGTTGACATCAACTAATCTCTACCAAGATGAGCCATTTGAAATGCTTCGAAGTCCAAATTCAGTAATTGTTAAATAATGAATGCTTGGTCAAGTTAATTGCTTCAAGTTTGCTGGTAGTTGATATGTTGCCATTGAGACTCCATAGTCTATATTCTGTATTTTTCTCCTGGATGTCAGGAAGAGTCAAGGAAAAGAAATAACGGTTTGTATTCCAGAAATAAGATTGTTCTATTTGCAGCTAATATATTCATGGAATGTTCACATTATTTCAGATTTATATCACATCATCATGCAACCAATGTATTATGAAGTTGATTTTAAAAATCTTTAATTATCTTATTGGGAGATTTTTATCCATGCCTGTGTACTGTAAGTCATGAATTAGTGAGATAGCTATAGACAGTTTTTAAATCTTTCAACCTAATAGAGATCAAAACGTTGATCCTCAATCAAACCAGGTTCATGTACTTGTTATTACTGCCTAAAAAGTTTATAGTTATACACATGATTTGGAAGAAGGAAGAAAAAGAGGAATCAAAACAAACGGACAATAATTGAAGGACTTTACATTTATTTTTATTTAGAATAAATTTTATCTTAAATATGTGGTGTATTCAAATAAGATATTCTAGGGTGAGAATTTGAATATATTCTTGGGTGAGAATTTGAATATATTCTTAAAGAAGATAAAAGGACTAGGATTTAAGTTTATGTTAAAATCAGTTTTATACGTCTGATTTATTCTAACATCCTTGAAAAAAAGATAGAAAAGATGAATTGTAGATTCTAGTTCTTCATTAGCTTACTCTCACCAGTGTTTCATCCTGCCTTTAGGAGACCTATTTCAACACTTAAATTAGATATGAATTCATTTCTTAACTTTCAATAGTTAAAAAATTTGCATTTCCATTTTGGAAGAATCAGATGTTTTCTCCTTCAGTTTTATTGTCATCCCTCATACGGAAATACTTTTATAAGTTGGTGTTTTTGCTCACCTTACATATCACATGTAATAAGTTCATGCAAGGTCCTGGAATAGCCCTCAGCTGTGCTTTCAGATTCTGGTCCTATATAAAGATGAACTACATTATCCATTAATTGCCTTAATAATACTGTTATGAAGTAAGGTAATTGGCAAGTAGAAAAATGAGAGACACTGCCTTTTGAAATTAAGTGACCTAATAAGATTATATAAGGAGGCACTGTGTACCACAAATAAAACCTAGCACTCTACTATAGTTTGTTATAGCTTCTCTCAAATTCTACAAGGAACAGATTTTATTTTATATTTAATATTGAGGCAAGTAAATATCAACTGACGACTTTATTTTTTAACTTGGTATTTTCTGACTTTGCAAATCTTGTCTTAAGTTGATTTCCTTTTATAATGTTTTAAAGATGGATAATATATGAATTTATTTCCACTTTGATCCTTTCTTTAAAAGCAACTTTGTCAAGTCATAACTTCCTCATTGAAAGTGTCTAATTCAGTGGTTTCTAGTATATTCAGGGTTGACATTTATTTGGGGTCAATGAAAATGTTTTAAAATCTGATATAAGAATTGGTATAGGAATGCCCACAAGCATTAACTCCCCATTTACAGCTCCCTATAGCCCTAGGAAACCACTCTTCAACTTTGTTTCTTGATTCTTCTATTTTGGACATTGCATATGAAAGGAATCACATAAGAACGGTTATCTGTGATGGGCTTTCACTTAACAGAATGTTTTCATGTTCATACAGTAGCATCCATAAGCACTTTGTTTTATTGACAAATATTACTCTATTAGTATGTATTCTAAATTTTATTTAAACATTTATTAATTGGAAGACATTTGGGTTTTTCTAATTTCTAGGTATTTTGAATATGAACATTAGTACGCAAGTTTTTCATGGGCATATGTTTTCATTTCTCATATGTCTATATCTAGGAGTGAAATTTCTGGGTCTGGGTCATATGATCATCTTTTTAATTAAAAGAACAGTTTTCTTCTTTGTCCCCTTTTCAAAAATCATGCTGCCTTTTCTATATGCACAGAGACTGAGTTGGCAAATCTTGAGGTGGGAAGGACTGGAGAAGAGGTATGATAGGATCATTGTGATGGCCTTAGTAGAATGGATTAATATTAAAATTTGAACCATTGTTCTCATCGTTGAATGCCTGCTGCAGTGACCCATCATCCTATCCCATCATCCTGTATACAGGACTCCTGTAAAAACTTGTAACGTTTTATAGAACGCCTGTAAAATTGTTCAGTTTTTACAAGTGTCTTATATGAAGGATGATGGAACATAATGGGTTTTATAGAAATTGTTGGTACAGTTGGTGTGTAGGAGGGAATGCAAGGCCAGAGCCACTCAGAAGAAACGGGCAGGTCTTTTGCCTGTAGGAAGCTTCTATTATTTAAGGAGAAAAGTCATGGTAATAAAGGACAGCTGGAGTTCCTTGTAAGGACAGAGAGGTCTGTGAGCATCCAGAAGGAAAGGCTGTGCCCTGCTGGCTGGAACAGAAAATTCTTCTTGGATGTGGTGGTGGCTTAAGATTAAGAATTTACAGGATGGACAGGTGAAGTTCAGCTCCCGAAGTGGAAAGCAGGGGGTAGAAGAGAGCTAGGCCGCAGGGATAGAATGTATATAGAGGACAGTATAAGTAAAGGTGTGGCAACAAGAAAATGTAGAACCTTCCTGGAAAAGGTTAGCTTTTTCAGATCTTACCAGCTGGAAATGTCTTTATTCTACACTTAGTTGATAGTTTGGCTGGGTATATTATTCCAGGACAAAGAGTATTTTCTGTCAGATGTCTATAGATATTACTTTGTGGCTTTCCTATGTTCCAGCTCCAGTGTTATCCTTGCTGGGTGGTATTTGTATTCTGATTTTGAGTACGATTTGGGTTTTTATAATTCTAGTATTTTGAGACCTGTTCTTTCTTTGGTGTTTTAACATTTTGGTACGATGTGTCTTGGTGCGGATCTTTTTTCCTTTTGCTTGGCTTCTTCTGCATTCCTTGTGAAGGGCCAGTTGATTCAGTTCTAGAAATCATCTCAGGTTTTTCTTTGATAATCTCTTTTTTTACCTTTTTCTGGTTCTCTACTTTGTCAGATATGTCATTAGAGAGTTACTCTGTAATCATTCTTTCTGTTTTGTTTTTCTCAACTTCTAGTCCATCTACTAAAATGTAGATTATCAAAATCCTTAATATCTGCAACTGAATGTCAGAGAAATACTAATTTCCAGCAGCATGCATTTGTCTATTGTACAAATACACATTAGCTTGGATTGAACTTTCTGACTCAGAAGAAATAAGAAAATGTACGGAAGCCGTTAGGGCCTGGGTTGGGCTTCTGCGTTCAATCCATGCTTGTGGCTGGGTAGGTCGAGTTGCATGGTCTAAGACAGCCTTTGTTCCACTCACCTCCAGTGTTAGTTGACAATAATAGTAGTGGCAACAATATAATACTTAATGCCCAATTACAGCTTGTTCTAAACTATTTGGAAGAGAATTTTAAAAACAAAGCTCTATATCTCTACAGCCTTTTGAAATTCTGTTGTGCTGATTACCAATCCTTATATTATGAGCAATATCTTCATTCATTCTCTTAGTGAAGAAAATGAGAAAAAATGTCTCATTTTTACTACAGAACAAAACAGTCTTGGCTTGGTGGCTGAGAGTTGTCTTTGCAGTTCTTTCCCAGGCATCGATGGTCAGCTGGTGGGTGAACTTTGACCAGGTGATCTGGGATGGCCTCTCACTTGGGTCAGGGTTGTCATCTTAAGGGTTTTTTTTTTTTTTTCTGTTCTTTTTGTTGTCTTTTAACTTCTTCCAGTCTGGTTGGGGCTTATTCACCTGCTGGTCTCAGGGTGGCATGAAAAGAGAACAAACTCACTTGGTGGTATCAAGTCTGTTCATGTGTCTTTGGCCAAAGCTAGTCTCAGGGAGCTTGGGGTTAATCCACATGGAAAATACCAAGGCTGTGCAGAATTGCAGGTATATCCCAGCCATTTTCTCCAACCAACCTGACACACCCACCTTTTTTGTTCCTTACTTGTTTGTAAGAGGAAATGTCTCCACACCTCTTTTTGTTTTTTTTCTTCTTTCCTTCAGCCTACCTGGCCACCCAGACTATCTTCCTCCTCCAGTTTCTTTCATTGCTTCCTCACTCCCTGCTGACACCTTGAAGCTGTCTGTGTCTTCATCGATGGTGTCTAGTGACTTTTTATGACCAGTCCATTGACCTTTCATTCAACTTTCCCTTCACTTCTCTGCAAGGCTCAACCTTGCTGTCCTTCTCTAGTAAGTCAATCTGATTGACAGGTACCAGCAACAACACAAAGCCTACTTCTGCTGCCGCTCTGGTTGTTCCTTTGCAGTCTCCTCGGCATTTTAGTTCCCTTCAGTGAAATGTGGAATTCCATGCAACTGAATGCTTGGGCCTTACCCTTTTGGTGGTCATGGCCTTGGGCAAGCAGTTGGTGTTCACACTGAACTCTTCAGAATCCCAGGGGATCCATGGATTTCTCAGGAAGCAAAGGGGTACCCCACAGGTTGTGATCTGGGTTCCTATCCAGGATGCAGCCCACGGCTCACTTTCCGCTCATGTTATAGAATGGGATCTAAGTTTTCCTTTGAATATAGATTTTTACCTCCCTATGAGTTTTGAACCGCGGCCATCTCCTCCTCTGCTCTCAACTCCTTGGAAGGCTTCAGCCATCTCTATAACTCTGCACCCCCGGTTCTGACTTCTTGGTTTTCCAGCCCTTTCTTCTGTTTCCTCTGCTGTCACTTCACTCTTCCCAAGTCCAAAGCTTTGGTTCAGAAATGAGCACATTTTTTCTGTGAAGGATCAGATGGGAAATACTTCCTGGGTCATGGGTCACTTGGTCTCTGTTGCAACTCCACTCAGTGGAAAATGGACTGGCAGCTTGGCCTCTTAGTGAGTGACATGGTAAACGCAGTTTTGCCATTGGTGAAAACCTTGCTTCTCAGGGTTGTGGTAACTGAACGAGCTGGTACATATCAAGTGGAATCTTCTCCTGCCCTGGGCCTTTTGAAATGGGCTCTGGCAACAGGAATGCACACTTCCTGCTATCTAGGAGTTCCCTGTCAAACGGGGAGTTTGTATTAGAAGTTATAAAATCAGTCTGGGTTTCCTTTGTATTGAGGGTAGTTACCATTTGCTGTTTTATTTGGCTACTATCCTGTGAATGTTACTCATTTCTAATTTTTCACTAAGTGCTGTAAGACAGACTTGTAATGTCCAGTGAAGCAGAGCTGAGCGGCTGACATTGACGTCCTACCTTGGTCCCATGGTAGCTCACTGTGGCAGGTCAGATCACATCCCCATCCGTCCCCATGACTAAGGCACATATCTTCTCTCCTGAACTGCAACTTTGAGCCCCTTGACACTAAAGATGTGTGCTATACTTCCCTGTCACACAGAGTAGATTCCTCAGTTATCAAGAGAAGAGTAATACACTCTCTTCATCATCTTCATCCAACACCTGAGTATTTCTAGAATAAAATGATACATTGCTCCTGATTTCTTTAGGGTTATATTTGTCTTGGCAGTCCACCTATGAGTGAGTTTTAAGTTTCTTATGAGAATCACATGTTTTAAAAAGAATTTGGTATTCTAACTCAACAGTCTCTTAAGATACATTGATGGTTTTCATTAATGAAAGTTGGAGAGGACTGAGGTTTGCCCACACTTAAAACTGCACTCTTGTTGAAGAACCCTTGTAAAGAATGTTAACATAATATAGACTTCTGGCTATTTCAAAACCATAAATGGATTGGGGAAGGATTATTAGAAACTTTGTGGTTGAAGGCTTTTTTTCCTCTTAAAGAGCTGTAACTGAATATCTTTGTGTCATTGTAAATACAGCTATAAATACATGGTTCTTTTCCTTTTTCTCTATCAGATATGAACAGGAAACAACACAAAAACCTCTGTGCCCAGCTTAAAATAGCCAGGCTTTCTGATCCATTGAGTTTTTGCCCCATGATAGCTAATTTTTTTAAAAGGCAAATGTGATGGAGCATAGTTTATTCCACTAACTGTTTGATGAATGGCTTCGTGCTATTGAGTGAGAGTTGGGGAGAAGCAATGTGAACTGTGGCTTCTCCCTCCAGAAGCTCAGGGTCTAATGGTTAGAAGTGTGCGTTCCTGGATTAGTGGTGTGATCAGTGTTAGACTCTCAGCCTGTGATCCAAATACTTTAAGAATGGCGAGCAGGTGGGCCTCAGGACTGCTGGGGTGGAGAAAGCTCAGAGGGCTGTCCAGATGACAAATGCCTTGGCTGTTATCTGAATGTCTCCATGGGGACAGTCTTTGCTAGCCAGCAATGTGCTTCTGTGAGGTTAGCAAAATGATTGCTAATGGAAGGGTCCAACAAAGGCTACTATTTTGGTTTAACTTTGTTTTAAATCTCACTTGATTTTCTACCTTAAAATAACTATATTGAAGCTGGTTTGCTTTTCACACTCTGAAACCATTTTATGTGAATGGTTCAGTGTTGTCATCTGTATTCCAATTGCTGCGCAACAGATCTCTTTCAAAGCAAGCTCTGTACTCATCTAAACAACAGCTCCCATTTCCCCTCAACAACCAGCATTCTCTTTGTTTCTGTGATATTGACTACTATGAGATACCTCGTGTAAGTGTTATCACACACTTTTTGTTCTTCGTAACTAGCTTAATTCATTTAGCTTAATGTCCTCAAGGCACATCATTGTTGTCATGTGTGACAGTCTCCTTCTTTAAGGCTATATAATATTCCACTGAATAGACATACCATATTTTCTTTGTTCATCTTGTAAACCAAGAGACCATAAATGAAGTTACAACGAGAGCACGGGTCATGGGGGAGGGGGATAAGGTACAGAATAGATTTGTCAGTCAGGAAACAGGTTCAGTTAGACCAAGCCAACATTTTGCTGAGGGAGGGTAGACTTGAGCGTTTCCCAATAAGAAGTGGCTGAGTGACGTTTAGCATTCTTTGGGGGAGATGAATAGGACTGAGGCAAATCCAGGAAAGGGAAACTGATAGAAATCAAGGTAGTCATAAATTTTTTTCACCCACAGAAATGCTCAGGTCAGGGGGCAATAATTGGTCACGGCACTGTTTCTCAAATCTTGCAAGGTATTGTTAGAGTCTAGAAAGTGTTTTTCTCTGGCAGATTCAGTCTCCATCCTGTCAATCACTAAGGCTCAGAAAATGATTTTTTTTTTTTTGACATTTCTGTGACCACATTGACTTTTATCAAACAGACATTGGACATTTGGGCTGCTTCTACCTCTTGGCTATTGTGAATAATACTTTGAAGAACTTTATTAATCTTGGACTTTTTTAATAAAACAAGCCTGTTAAGCTGTGTGATCAGCGAGTAGCAATTTCAGCTTGTGTGTGCACGGAGTCTTGCTGTTGAACTTCCGTTGTATAACTTTCCCTGGCCTGGGCAACTACTCAGGAAGGAAGGAAATAATAATCCTGTGCTATAGATGAGGAAATGGACAGATATTGAAACATCATGCCTGAGGTCACAGATCTCCTAAGTAGGAGAGTTCAGGCAGGGATCTGCTTCTGACCCTACATTTTTTTCTTCTAAACCACGAGCCTCTTAGAAGAATATAAGTATAACTGCATTACTTTTTCCACTTTGCTTAATGTCCTAGAAGGCTTAATGGGGGAAAGCCATTCTTTTATTTAACTATAAAGACAAAAATAAAGTAGGAAATTATCAAAACAATTTTAAAAGTAAAAACATAACCATATCCTTTTTTTTTTTTTTTTTTTTGAGTCTAGAAAGTATCAGTTCACAAGCAAAATCTTCACCTTTTTTTCTGGAAATAAGTTCAGCTTTATATTTTAACATTATTTACACAAGCATTTTAGGCTCAAATTTCTTGAGTCTGATAAGGTGTTAAAGGAAGAGATTCCAGGATGAACATACTCTATATTCTTGCTTAAATAGAGATACAAATAAAATGTGCTTGAAACTACTTGAATGGAAGTCTTCATGTAAACAATGGAGAACTAATTGAATATTTAGGAAATAATTTGTATCAAGATGCTGAAAAAAAAAGTTTGAGTGAAGGAGAAAAGGTTGAAATTACAATGAAGTGACTTGAAAAGAAACTTCTATCTTGTCTGTTTCTAAGAAAAAAGGAAAAGAAACAGTCTAAAAATTATGACAGACAAAAATGTGGATTCATATGTCACTGTTGACTACAGAGATGAGAATGTTATAAAGGAAGACTGGGCAACAGCTTTCATGATGGCTTTAAAAGAAATTTGTATGACTTAAAATGCTTTCCTTTTTAAAAAAAAAACTAGATCCTCTTTTTAGAAAGGAAGATGAATCACACAATTAGTTATCAAAGTTATTTATATTCCAGTGATTTCCTTCTAAGAGTTACTTGTACTGATATTTGTTTGCAAGACTAATAGCCATTGCTTAAAAATAAAGTGTCAATTCCTGAATATTAAAGACCAAAACCATGCTCACCATCCCTTCCCTGAGTAGGGCAGGAAGTGATGTGGGCAGGAATGAGACAGAAGTGTAGAGAATCTGGTCTTCTGCTTTCTAGTTCCATTCCCTGGACTTTAAACCACTAAGACTTTGTCTCCTTAGAGGAACTGTAGTCACCCTTGAATGAAATATTTATTGGGCCAACTGTTACCTTAGAGTTGAGTAAACCTATATTCCTTACAGACGAGTGTTAAGTTACACATTCTTTCTACAACATCTCGGTGTCCAACACATTCAGCAGAATTAAAGGTGATCCTTGCCTGTGATGAGTGGAACAAGGAAGTCTGAGTCACGTGGTTCTTCTTGCTTGTTCTGTGTGCATAGGACCACTGGCTTCATCTTGTGTATTGAAGTACCCTGATAGTCAGGTAAAGGATACCCAAAACCGTCTGGACGCCTCTGAATGAAGATCCACACATGTTGTATTAGTGCATCGCACAGTCAACGCACCTGCAGGGATAGTCACCTACCTGTGGTGTGGAGGAGGCTGGAGGATATGAAATGATGATGCTTTGGTCCCTGATCTAAGAGGATATTGAAATAGTAACTGTATGGTATATTACGATACCATCTTGTTGAACTCCCCACTTTAAATGAGAAATAAAGCGTGCCACACTGGGCCACAGCACACAGCTAACGTGGACTGTCACTAAGGTTTAGGATCCACTGTGTATTTAGCTTGCATTTTATCACATGGTCAACCTCAGAGGTGGCATTTCAGGTTTAACAAAGGAGTCAGTATCCTGTTATCCAAGTAATCAGAAAGCTCTGTAAAAGGCGTAGTCAAGACTGAGGCAGGAGGATCGCAACTTCAAAGCCAGCCTCAGCAACTTAGCGAGGCCTTAAGTAACTTAGCAAGAGCCTATCTTAAAAGAAAAAAATAAAAAAGGCTGGGGATGTGGCTCAGTGGTTAAGTACTGCTGGATTCTATCCCCAGTACCAAAACAATCAAAACTATTTACATCTTAAAATGTTTAATTTAGGCTTAATACACTAATAACCATGTACTTCGGCATTAATCTATTGCTAGAAAACCAAGATCTGCTCTTGGAGCTTGAGTCTTTGTATTAGGGTTGTTCAGGAAACAGAACCAGTGGGAGATACCAAGATTGATTTAGAGAGAGACGAATGGAGATTAATCTTTACCAGAGATTGGTGCGAATGATTATGGAGACTGAGAAGTCCCAAGATCTGCCATCTGGAATCTGGAGACTTAGGAAAACTGATGGTGTAATCCAGCTAGAATTTAAAGGCCAAAGAACCAGCTAATGGCATGTATTCTAGGCCAAGTGCGAGAAAAGACTGATGTCCCAGGTCATCTCAAGCAGATGACAGGATTTAAAAAAAGGTGTGGGGGGGTGCGGCAAATTCTTCCTTTCTCTACGTTTTGTTCTGTTGAAGACCCCAACAGATGGGATGATACCTATCCATCCTTGAAAGGATAGTCCACTTTACTGAGTCCACCGTTTTGAATGCTAATCTCATCTGAAACATCCTCACACTATAACCAGAAATACTACTTAATCTGGGTACCTCCTGGTACGATCAAGTTGATACATGAAATTAACCATCTCCATCTGTTAATTGAAGGTTCACCTGTACCTACAGAGTCATCTTCAGTACAGAATTTCATTTGACATTTCATTTGAGTTGGATCTTCTCCATAAGAACTTGGATTCCGGGAAATACATGGAGAACTGAAAATAGTTGTTCTTTTTTTTTTTTTTTTTTTTTTAAATTTTAAACCATAGTCATGCTTATATCTCAAAATGATACTTTAAATTTCTTCCAAGTGTTCTAGAAGTTAAAGTTTGCCAAACACAAACCATTTGTTTGTAATGTCATGCTTTTTGCAAATGTTTTGACAAAATGCAAAGCAGGAATTTTTTAAGAAAATAGTCTGATTTTTAAAACATTTTTTCTTAGAAATTCATATGTATGTAAAATGTACTGATATTAGTAAAGGTTCGTCCATCCTTGCTGACTCTTGTCCAAGAAAACTTTTTTTTTTTTTTTTAAAGAGAGAGGGACAGTGAGAGAGACAGAGAAAGGGAGAAACAACTTTATTTAGTTTTTCACATGGCCTTAGTTGCTCCAACACTCAGTTGTGTACGTGGTGCTGGGGTTTGAACCCGGGTCCTCGTGCTTGCTAGGCAAGCGCTGAAACTGCTGAGCCACCGCTCCAGCCCCCCAAGAAAACTTTTAATTTGAAAATAGGTGTATATAATTTTAGTCCTTTACATAATATTTATTATAACATTAGTATAGCGCCATTTTTAAAACAACTTTTCAAAATAATTGTTCTTTATCTTTTCTCTGAATCATGAATGCCTTTGAATACATGTGAAAAAGTCTGAGTTTTCTGCAGAAAGTGCACAGCTTATCCATCCAGTATGCTTTCTTCCCTACCTCGGGTCTTCACTCCCCCTCTCCAAAGGACATGGAAACTGCTGGAACCTCTTTAGATAACCCAGCATTCCTCCAGTTAGAACGGCTGGTGCCAAAGAACTATGGGACCTCGCCCATATATGTGGAGCGTTTTCCTTTGCTCTCAGATGCTTAAGGCAATGACCACATAAATTCTCAGAGTTCTGGTTTTAGCTATAGTGTTTAGTGTGAAAGCAGAGGGTTGGGCACATATACAGTACTCTAAAGACTTTCATGTGCTATGGTTGTTAAGTGTGTCCTAGTTTAAACAGTTGTCAAGGATTAGCAATTTCGATGTTTTGTTTTAAGATTTTTCAATATTCTGTATGAATGTGAACCAAACTGAAACATCCTTTCAGGCTTAGCAGATAGTGGAAGATAATCTTTTCTGTGTTTTAGCCTGGCCACATCCCTATGTTGGCTTATTAGTCTGTGAGCTTTTGACTTGCTTTATCTTGCGTTAACTCCCATAAAATAGAATCAATGTGTTATTCCTGTGTTCTCTTGCCTAGATTAGTTATCTGACTTAGGTAGCTGGAACACCAATCAGCTGCACAGAGAGATCCCACATAGAGGTTGCAGAGGGAGACATCTATCTATTGCCCTGTTATCATCTTCACCTGTGTTAAACAAAACCTGCCATCTTTCTGGATTTTTGAACAAGTAAATGTGAAATATTTGCAGCAAAAGGACTTTTTCCTGCAAAGAGATTCAAGACTTCATTGACAGGTTCCCTGCCTTTCAGCAACCAGGTACTCTGGTCTGTCACTGTCTGTCACTCTGTCCCACCAATTGTCACCTCCCACCCTCAAGTTGTTCCTGCTTCTCCTACAGACTTTATGATACCATATTGAGTTATTTATTTCTCTCCCCAAACATACACAACTTGGAATGAGACCTGTCTGCTGCCACTTGTAATCTATGTCCTTCTGGAGGCATAATAAATATTTATGAACTGAGTGAATTGCATGACCTGCTGACTCATAGTGAGTGTGTGAACTGAATCCCAAAACCAGATGTAATTACATTTTGCCGTCTTTATCTTATAATTTATATTTTATGAGATTATGTCTTCTTTTCACCACTACAGATGACCTCAGGGGGACATCTGTATGTTCAGTTCATCTTTATCTCTCCACGCTCAGTGGAGGAAGTGATGGGTAGAATGACTTTAGTTGACGTATTACATTGCATTTTTTAGTGACTTACTAAAACTTACTAAATAGGTTTTGGTGCAGTTAACACGAAGAATCATTTCAGAAAGTGCTCTTTTTGGCAAACTGGGCCATACAACTCCCCTGCTACAGTAGTGCACAAGGTGTGGGGTAGAGAAAATACATAAACGGGCAGCCATATATGTGAGCAGAGATGGTCTCTACCAGGAAAAGAAGCAGCTCTCCTAGGGGCCAGATTCCTGATTAGCAGCAGCCAAAGCTTCCTGTTGCCTTTTCTGGGGAAGGACCCATTCCAGTATCTGAGGATCTGTTTTGCAATATGATGATGAGATTGCAAATAAATTGGGTATGGTTCTAGGATAATTTTTATATACATGTCTATTTAGCATGAGCGTGTGTGTGTCTCTTTACACTATGGATAATCCATAAGCAAATGTCCTGAATTGGTGGTCCATGTGAAGTTCAGTTGTCATATTGTAATAACAACACGCTCAAGCGTGAAACTTACACATGTATACGTGTGTACTTCCATGTCTAGACCATTGGATTGTGCAGTTAGCTTTTGTAACGGGGATTCAGTAGTTCAGGGACGAAATGCAATTATGAATTCATGACTATTGGAAAGGATTTTTCTCTTATGTGCTGATAAATATACTATCATTGAAGACTATGTATTAGCAACGTTTTCTGCATAAATATATTGCATATATTTGACCATAAATACATTGTCATATAATAAAAATATGAGCTCTCAACTCCCATGAGGAAGCCCAACTCTACACAGGCGGGCAGAGAAGCTCATAAAATTCAAAAATTAATACATATGTATTTGGTTACTTCCATCTATAACATGGGGGTCAAGCAGAGGAGACACAAGAGTGGGGAGTGGTTAAAGGGGAGAGATCCTGAATTAGGATTGGCCTTAACTTAATTTGTCAATATCCATGTATGCATGAATTCGTGTATCAACAACTCCCTCCAAAATGTAAGACTATGTGAAACAAAACAAAGCAGAACAAAACACGTTGTAACCCTGATGTTCCCTTCTGATTCCTTAGAATTTTCCCATTTAAAAGTCATAACAGCCAAAAAAAAAAAGAAAAAGAAAATAAGATTCCATCTAATATTTGAGTTATATTTTAATATAATTTTCAATTGTTATATAATTGTACATAGAATAATGTATATTACTTTTCAATTATCTTTAATTTATTAAATTATCTATATGTAAGAACACTTATAAGAGAAAGATAAAAATACCCTTGTACTCCAGCCAAAATTGAAGATACAGAATGATGCTGATAGGCTTGAAGTCTCCTAAATTGTCCTTCGCTTAGCCATCCCCTCTGTTGAAGGTTATCATTACACTGCCCGCGGTGTTTCTCACCTCCCTTCCTATATTTTACATTTTATTGTACCATGTGCTTATATTCCACCCAACATATTGCTTTGTTTTTGTGTTTTCAAGCCATTATTAAATATAATAGTATCAAGGTGTTCTTTGTGACTTGCTTTCTTTTTTTCTCTCTCAATATTAAGTGTGTAAAATTCATCCTTATTGATTTGTGTCAGAGAAACTTACTTTTTCCCAATATGTCATGACCCCTGTAGGATATTCCACCATTGATCTCTTCCGTCAGTGAACATTTGAGGCACTGCAGACTTTTCTGCTCTGGAACCATTTGTCCAGGTGCACATGCTCAAGAAATTCTCTAGGGTATGTAGGCAGTGGAATGATTAGGTGTTACAGTATGTTTACCTGGGGCTGGAGTGGTGGGTCACTGGTTTCAAGCTTGTCTGGCGTGCGTGAGGACGCAGGTTCGAACCCTAGCTCCACGTACACAACAAACTGTCAGAACAGCAAAAGTCACATGGAAAACTAAATAAAATTGATTCTCTTCTCTCTCTCTCTCCTCTCTTCTCTCTCTCACTGTCTCTCTCACTGTCCCCCTCGCTTAAAGCACATGTACCTGTACTAGGTAACAGTCGTTAGTTTTTAAAGGGGTTGTTAAAATTTCTACTTTTACCATCATGGAAGGAGCGTTCCTTTGGCTCCATGTTATTACACTTAATATCATCAGATTGAATTTTCTTTCCTAATGTAGCAGATGTAAAATTCAAATCTCTCTATTTTTATTTGGATTTCCACAATTCACAATTACTTTAAAAACAGAACACTTTGGCTGTGCACTGTAACACGTGCCTGTAGTCCCAGTGACTTGGAGGGCTGAGAGAGGAGGATCGCAAGTTTGAGGCCAAATTCAGCTACTTAGTGAGATTCTGTCTCAAAAAATTAAAAAAGGGCTGCAGATGTAGCTTACTGGTAAAGCATCCTTGGTTTAGATCCCCAGTACTCACCCCTCCCAAAAAAATGAACATTCAAATGTATTTTTCGACCTCCTTTTTCTTCTCCTGTGCAGTGACTGGGCATGGCTATGGACTAATTTTCAATCAAAGTGGATTTCAGTGGGTTTATAGGAGGAACTTAGATACTGCTTACCTGTTGATTTTTATTGTTTACCTCTGTTGCTGAAAGACTGATTTTTAGCGGCTCTGGTCACTTTTATAAAGTGTTCTCCATTTTAACCAAGTCAGACATTTCTCCTGTCTGTCATTGTGCTATGACGATCTTGCTTTAGAAATCCTTCACTACCCTGGGTTCAAAAATAATTCTTCTGTCTTTAGTTTTTCTATATGGAATGAGGTAGGGACCTGCTCCATGCAGCAAATCTGTTTGTTGCAGAGCTAGCTTTTGAGTACCTTGTTCTCCTCAGTCTGAAGTACGCCTGATCTCTCATAAATCTCTTTGGTACCTGTGATTTGGTCTGTTCTAGGATTCCTTATCCCACACCAATGCCAGACAACCTCAATTGCCATGTTTTAAAAATAAATAATACAGTTTGAATGTGTCATCCGACCTTATTCTTCAGCACAGAACAGACAGTGCTTGAACCCTTCTCTTCCATATAAATTTTAGATTCTATATATGAAATTAACAGGCAAAAAAAATACATACTCTGCTGAGATTATATTTGGGATTGCAATTACATCTGTAGGTTATCAGGAACAACCCTCTAATTACATGGAGTAATTTTATCCATGAATGTGAAATATCTCTCCATTAATTAAGTTTAACTTTAGTTCTGTGATTTTTCTAATAAGTCATGCTTATGAGCTGGGGGATAGCTCAGTGTAATACAGCACTTCTGTAATATGTTACAGTTACATCTTCTCTAGCATTGCCAAAAAAAAAAGGAAAAAGGTCAAACATACTTTTTAAATCTATCTCCTTGTATCTTATTTTTTGATTATTATTATAATCTGTTCAAGTCATCCTTTCTGTGTGCTGATATGTAAACGCAGTTAATTTTGTCTGAAAATGTTTGTATTCATTACTTTTTCTAACTTTAAATACTTAAAATTTTTCTGTAAATTCTTAAATCAGACATAGATAAGAGGGTAGTATCCTGTAAATAAGGAAAACTCAATCCTTTTAACATTTCAGTTTTATCTCAACTTACTGCCCTGGCTAGAAACTTCATGACAATGTAAGAGTAGTGGATGTTCTTATTTTAGGGTAACTTTTTCTTTTTTTTAAGAGAGAGGGACAGTGAGAGATGGAATAAATTTTATTTAGTTTTTCATGTGGCTTTTGTTGCTCTGACACTTGCTTGTATATGTGGTGCTGGGGTTTGAACCCACATCCTCACCGTAACTGCTGAGCCACCACTCCAGCCCATTAGGGTAACTTTTAAAGAATGTTTTATTTTTACCATTAATTATAATACCTGGTGTGGGCTTTCTATAGACATACTTAAATCATAGTATGGAAATTTCCTTCTATTTTTATTTGCTGGATTTATTCAAAGCCTTGAATTAATATTGAATTTTATCAAATGCCCACTTTTGCTTTTTTTTCAGGGCTGAGGACCGAACTCGGGGCCTTGGGCATGCTAGGCAAGCACTCTGCCACTGAGCTAAATCCCCAACCCCTGCATCTTTTAAGAAATTCTAATTTTTTTCTTCAAATTTTTTATTGTGGTAAATTATACTAAAAGATTTCCTAAATGAAACTAATTTTGCATAATTGGATAAATAAGATTTCCATAATGTTCAGCCTTTTTTCATATATTGCTGGATTCGTTGCTCCAAGATTTTTCTTATTGTTGTTAGATTTGCTGTATGTTTGGCCCTGAGGAAATTACTCCTTTCTTGTACTTTCTTATGTGGTTTGAGGTTGAGGTTGCTCTCATATAGTTTGTGTCTATGTCTGTTTTGTTCTTCATGTTCCTGAAGAATATTCTTCCTTGAATATTACTTCAGTATTCTTTTGCATACTGTAGGTCTTAATTTGGTACAAAGATCCAAATATTGACCCAAATTGTTTAATCACTGTTGAGCTCTTAAAAATTTTCATTTCTGATGTCAATTTGGTTTGGATAGCTTTTTAATTCTTCATTTCATCTGTATTTTCAGATGTTTTTAGACATGTACTTATATTCTTGCTTTCTTGTCTCTGTAAGTATCTATAGTTAAATCTTTGGCCTTAATACTTTTACTCAGTAAATCTCATTGCATATTTATCTACTTGAAACTTTCAAACAATAAGATTCAGTTTATAATTCTGTTGTATTTTCTATTTTGTTAATTTCTTTTTTTTTTTTTTGAGAAACAACTTTAGTTTTTCACGTGGCCTTGGTTGCTCCAACACTTAGTTGTGTATGTGGTGCTGGGGTTTGAACCCAAGTCCTCGTGCT
>PVKS010009644.1:0-63185 GCA_004027875.1 Aplodontia rufa | reverse complement strand
TTTTTTTAATGGCTGAGTAGAATTCCATCGTATGCATAGTGATACCAGTTTCTTGATCCATTCATCCAATGATGGGCATCTGGGATGATTCCATAACTAGCTATTGTGAATTGTGCTGCTATAAGCATTGATATAGCAGTATTGCTGTAGTGTGCACATTTATACCTTCTGGGAAAATATCCAGGAGTGGGATAGCTGGATCATATGGTGCTTCCATCCCTAATTTTTTGAGGAGTCTCCAGCTGCTTTTCAGAGTTTTTGCACTAGTTTTCAGTCCCACCAGCAGTGTGTAAGGGTTCCTTTTCCCCCACACCTTCTCCAGCATTTGTTGTGTTTTGTCTTCTTGATCTTTGCCATTCTGGCTGGGATGAGGTGAAATCTTAATGAAGTCTTTATTTGCATTTCCTGGATTGCTGGAGGTGTTGAACATTTTTCATATATTTATTGCCTTTGCATTTCTTCTGTTGAGAAGTTTCTGTTTAGCTCTTGCCCATTTATTATTTTTTTTTAAAGACGGACAGTGAGAGAAAGAATCAGTTTTATTTAGTTTTTCATGTGATTTTGTTGCTGTGACATTTCGTTGCATACTGGGGTTCAAACCTGTGGCCTCGTGCATGCCAGGCAGGCGCCCGTAACCTCTGAGCTGCTGCTTCAGCCTCTTGCCCATTTATTGATTGGGTTATTTGTGTGTTTGGTATTAAGCTTTCTGAGTTCTTTGAATATTGTGGACATTAGGCCCCTTTCAGAGGCATAGTTGGCTATGATTTTCTTCCATTCTGTAGGCTCTCTCATCACCTTCTTAATTGATTCCTTAGTTGTGCAGAAGCTTTTTAGTTTAATGCCATCCCACTTATTAACTCTTGGTTTTAATTCTTGAACTATAGGGGTCTTGTTAAGGAAATCAACGCCTGCTCCTGTATTATGGAGTGTTTACCCTATGTTCTCTTCTAACAATTGTAAGGTATCTGATTTAATTCCTATGTCTTTGATCCATTTTAAGTTGAGTTTTATGCAGGGTGAGAGATATGGATCCAATTTCGTTTTTCTTCATATGGCTATCCAGTTTTCCCAGCACCATTTGTTAAAAAGGCTATCTTTTCTTTCTCCAAATTATATTTTAGCCACCTTTGTCAAATAGAATTGTGGTTTTGTCTCTATCTTCTATTCCGTTGTTCTTCGTGTCTATTTTGATACCAATATCATGCTATTTTTATGACTGTAGCTCTGTAGTATAGTTTCAGATCTGATATTTTGATGCCTCCTTCACTTTTTATTATTATTATTTTTTTGGCTGAGTATTGCTTTAGCTATTCTGGGTCTCTTATTCCTTCAAATGAATTGAAGTATTGATTTATCTATATCTTTGAAGAGTGTCACTGGTATCCCATTTTAATATGACAAACTGAAGTCCTGATCGTACGTTTATAAATCTGTTTCTCACAGCTCATCCCAGTAAGATGGCAATGTGATTCTTCCTTTATTCAGGAGGAGAAGGGGGAAAAAACCAAATCTTTTTCAGTCCTCTTTGATTCCTCTTAAGCTTGCTACATTTAATCTCATCAACAAATCCTATCTGCTTTTAAAAACTGTCCTTAATCTGATCCTTTCACCGTCACTTGGTCTCATCCCCCAAAAGATTGTTATCTCTTGCATCTGTGCGTCCACCCTTGCCTGCCCTGTTATGGTAATTTCCTTATTGTGGTTAGAGTAATGACATTCCCATTTTACCCAAGGTAAAAGCCAAATCTTTATCTAAAATTCCATATCTTCTGTTCCTCCTTGGACCTACCTAATCTCATCTTTTTTGCCTCATATCTTATACCACCTTGGCTGCCTCCTCTACCCAAGACCGCTCTGCCTTAGGGCCTTTCAGATTTCAAGAACTTTTCTTCCTGAAATATTCAGGTCTGTTTGCTTTGCTTTGTTCAGACCTCTGCTTATTATACTTAGATTCTTTAGGACCCTTCTTTGCTACTTAACCTGCTTTATTCCATAGCACTTACTATCATCTGATAGTTAACAGGTTAACTTGCCTAACTGCACCCCCTTCCAGTGATGTAATACCACATGACGGCATGACTGCCTGTTGTATGATAATGAATCCTTATATAGAAGCTCAGTAAAGATTTACAGAATAATTGAATCTACCCCTCCTTTGCAAACACTCTATTCCTGGGCTATTTCAGTATCATCCATTCTGATCCACTTGTTACTAAAGCCAGAGACCAGGGAGTTAGCCTAGCCTTCTCCTTTTCTCTTATTCGTTGTGTCTGAGTCATTGGCTAGTGTAATTCAGTCTGTCACCAAAATATACCTTGAGTATGTCCCCATTATTTTCATCATTATTACCTAGTGATCTTGCTTTTACTTAAGACTCGCCCCCTCCTTAAAGCAGCCTCAACAGAAATATAAAGCAGATAATGTAACTGTTACTTAAACTTTCAATGGCTTTTCACTGTGTTTAAAATTGGTCTCCTTGCAAAAACAGATGAAGCCCCATATAATTTAGCAGCTTCTTCTCTAACTTTGGCTGAAAGGTTGAATTAAAATTATGGGCTTTGAATTCATGCTGTATCTAATTGAATCTAAGTTCCACAACTTGCTGTGTGATTTTGATCAATTTTCTTAACCTCTTAGGCTTATTTCATTTTGAAAATTGTTGGGTGTGAAGTATCTGGTAGTGATTTTATAGGAGCATGATTTAAAGGACCTAGCAGGATGTCTAACCTATAGTAGGCACTCAAAATAGATACATGCCACGTTCCCTCTTATTCACTGCTCTAGTCAAGAGCCTTCCCTAAAATCCTCAAACATACTGTTCCCTCTGCTTGGACCACTTTTTTCTTGACTGGCATCTTGTTCCCTTCATCTCCTAACTTAAATGTCACTTCCTCAGTGAAGCCTTTCCTGACCTTCCTCAATAAGATATTTTCCATCTCTTACCACCATTTGCTGTCATAACACAGTTTATTTCTTGTGTGGTACTAGACATGATGTAAAATGTTATTTGAGGAAAATATCTGCATCCAGAATGTAGTTCATGAAGGCAAGGTTTCTGATTTTGTTCTATCACATCAGCTCAGCAGTAACAAGTGGCACATAGATGTATCATTCAAAGAAATGGCAAAGGCAGAACTATTTTTTTTCTTTGGGTCCTGGGGATTGAACCCAGGGGTGCTTATCCACTGAGCCATATCCCCAGCCCTTTTTATCTTTTTTTATTTTGAGACAGGGCTTTGCTAAGTTGCTAAGGCTTTGAACTCATAATCCTCCTGGCTCAGCCTCCGGAGCACCTGGGATTACAGGTGTGTGCCACCAGGACCAGCTGTGGCAAAACTACTGTTAAAATTCATGGCTGGATAATCTCATGTATCAGACCCAACAAAGGCATAGTAACACAAAATCTAAGGCAATCATAAATATGTAGTGGTGAGGGAGGGAAAATAAGGAGGGATCTAGGGGGTGATTCTGGTTTAAGAATATATGCATATCATATTGTTACTTTACATGCATTTATGATTGTACAATAACTTAATTCCTTAATAAAAATATTTTTAAAAACATTAAAAAATTTACGGCTGGGGCTGGGTGTGGTGGTGCACGCCTGTAATCCCAGCAACTTGGATGGCTGAGGTAGAAGGATCACAAGTTCAAAGTCAGCATCAGCAACTTAGTGAGACCCTGTCTCAAAATAAGAAATAAATAGAAAGGACTGGCAATGTGGCTCAGTGGTTAAGTGCCCCTGGATTCAGTCACCAGTATCAATAATAATAATAAAAACAATAATAATAATAGTTAGAATGCTTGCCTAGTATGCGTGAAGCCCTGGGTTTAATCCCCAGCACATCAAAAATAAAACCCCCTTTATAGATTCTTTGCTCTATTTTAGAATAAAGTGAATATTCAGAAAAGGGATTTGTTGTCATGGATTTCTTTTCTAAGCTGAAAAATGGTGAGCAGATGCCCCAACCATTCATAATTTAGAGGTTAAAAAAAGAGATACTGGAGTTCAGGGATAACAGGACTTCCACCGAGGTCTGCTCAGGCAGCTTGCCTTCTCCCAACTCCTGTTTGTGAACTCTGGGTGCCTTTAGAAGAGGGCTTTGTTGTTCTTTGTTTCCAGACATTGCCCAGTGTTTAGTAGGATGACAGAATCTCTTGAGATCCAGGACCACTATCCTAATAGCAAACTAATTTTTAATGGTTTTTCATTAGGTAATATATGTACAAAACATTCTGGCAATTTAGAGGAGAAAAGTAGGTCTCCGCTTCTAAGGATTCACATTGACTTCTAGTAGAACATGAACTGTGTAGGCCATAGGTTGATTGTGAGCTCTCTGTCTTCTTTGCCTACTTTCAGGCTTTTTTTTTCCCCTTTAACTTCATGAAAAACTTATCACTGTTGGAAATCTCTTAGAAATAAAATATGGAAACTTACAGCACAGTTTAAATGTCCTTGTTTAACCTCTGATTATCAGTAAATTAGCTGTGCCTAGGTGGATATTGAATGTGATGGTGCATATCAAAGTTCTTGTAGATGTATTTTTTCAGGTTTCATTAGTAAATTAATCTGTGGATTTTAACGTCTTAGTAGTTCAAGGAAAATTAGATATGAAATAAATCTCACAATAATTCTTTTGACTCCATGAAGGGAACGTAACGTGTCTTTATATACTTCTGTGGACAGTATGGGCCAAACTTACTACTTTGTGTGTGGGATAGCCTCTTAACTTTGATATCCTCATTCACATCATCCTTCGTCTTCCCACTCGACCCCAGTCAGCCTTAAAACAATATTCACTCTTTTCTGCTTTTCTAAATCCACTTTTTAACTTATTTTCTCTTAGGAGACAGATGAATGATACCAAGTAGTACCTACCAAAATAATCTTTGAGTATAGTAACTGCTGGATAATTTAAAATTACAGGTGTTTGTATAGGAGCGTAATTTTCTCAATTATACTTTCATCTGACTCAAAATAGTGTTATAAGCATAGACATTATCAGCATAGGTAACTGATAGGTTGAGTGATCTTTCCACCCCAAACTAGGTTAGCAGTTCGTGATGGTAGAGGAATAGTGCCAGGAATATGACCTAAGTAAACTCCGAGAAATCTGTCCACTGGTTTAGAAACTAGTAATTTTTCAAGTATAGGCTAAAAACATAACTACATGGGTATTGCTTTTATGAGTATGTTTTCAGGAATGATACATTCTCTTCACTAAGTTTTTTTTTTTTTAAAGGAAGAGAGGACAGTGATAGAGAAAAAGAGAAGAATTTTTTATTTAGTTTTTCACGTGACTTCCGTTCTTCTGAGATTTTGTTGTGTACATGGTGCTGGGGTTTGAACTCGTGCATGCCAGGCAAGCGCCATAACCGCTGAACCGCTGCTCCAGCCCCCTTCACTAAGTTTTAAGAATATATGATTACAGGGCTGAAGGTGGTGGCTCAGCAGTATTGTGTTTGCCTGGCATATATGGCATGCGCGAGGATGCCAGGTTCGAACCCCAGCACAACAAAGTGTCAGAGCAATGAAAGCTGCATGAAAAACTAAAGTTGATTCTCTCTCATAAAAAAAGAAAATATAAATATATATGTGTATGTGTGTATGAATGTGTATATGTATGTGTGTATGTGAATGTGTGTGTATATGTATGTGTGTATATATACATATTTGTGTATATATATATATAATGATTACACTTCTGCTAGGAAACAAATTCAGGGACTTAGGAAACTGGGAGGTAAGGTAAAGGATGAGCAGAAATTTTAGAAGTCACTGTAGACTTCTAAAATGATGTTTCTGTAGAAGAGGTCTCAGCCAATATCCAGAAAGTATCCTTTAGATATTGCACTATCCCTTCCTGTATGTTTTTGGTTTTCAGTCACTGTGGCCCATAAAAAATCTACTGTCTGGAGAGTTCAGTTGGTGTGCTGCTTCAGCAGAACTAAAGCTCTGCAGGGTGGCTGAGCTCCTTATCTCGAGGAACAGATTATTAACTTAGTGCTGTTTGATTATGTACTTCAGGCAAGGTCTCATTGCATCCCATGCAGCTTATCAAGAGAATTCCCATGAGCAAATGTAGATTTGCTAAGAAAATACAGCTTTTGTTTTTAACGGATATCAGTGGATACTCCTATATCTTTTAGAATGTATAAAAGATTTTCACATTTACCATCTCATTTGTTCCCTACTACAAGCCTATGAGTTATGAACCCATTTTAAAGATGAGGAATCTGAGGCTCACCATTTTTGGAACTGACTTACTCATGGGATATGCTCATTCTTAATTTCTAAATCTGAACTATGTTTTTAAATTGGGTGTAACAATTTCAAGAGAGAGAAACACCCCATGTTGTTACACAGGTTGAGACATTCCTTGGAGTAAGCCAAAGCCCAGGATTGAATCTAGATTTTACTTAAATTTTGACAACTGTTAATATTTTGTTATACTTCCTTCCAGTGTTGTGTTTATCCATATATATTTGAAATCATACCATATGTATATAGTTCTGCTTCTTGAAACTAAGCATGTCATAAAAACATGCTTATATCTTTGCCTATAAAAATATTTTAACCTTCTTCATGGCCATCATTTAATTAGTCTTCCTACTGAACATTAAAATTGTTTCCAATATTTTGCTATTATGACTGACTTTGATTAGCACCTTCAAATCGTTTTTCTTTTTCTTTTTCTTTCTTTCTTTCTTTTTTTTTTTTAACCTCTGATCTGTTTCCTTGATTCCTTCAAATGCAGTAACAGTTTCAAAGGTTTTGTATTTTTTTTTTCAGGCCCTCACTTTTTTTTTTGTGATTTGGCCATACTGGGAATTGAACCCAGGTACACTTTACCACTGAGCTGCATCAGACCTTTTTATTTTTTATCTAGAGACAGGGTCTCATTAAATTGCCTAGGCTGGCCTTGAACTTTTGATCCTCCTGTCTCAGCCTCCCATGTCCCTGGAATTAAGGCATGTACAACCATGCCCAGCTCAGGAATTGTTTTAATGCGTTTTTTTTTATTGAATTGACATGTAAGTTGTACATATTTATGGAGTGTGACATTTCAATACATGTACGTAACGTGTAATTGTCAACTCTTTTTGCCTTTGTTAAAATAGAGTAGTACTGGGCTGGAGCAGTGGCTCAGTGGTTTCGGCGCTTGCCTGGCAAGCATGAGGACCCAGGTTCAAACCCCAGCACCACGTACACAACTAAGTGTTGGAGCCACTAAGGCCATGTGAAAAACTAAATAAAGTTGTTTCTCTCTTTCTGTCTCTCTCACTGTCCCTCTCTCTTTTTTTAAAAAAAAATGTAGTAGTGTCTCACAGAAGCTTCAGTATTGCCTTAATCTTAGGCACAAAGTACACATGTAGCTCTAGAATGAGGGAAAGGACTAGGCAGGCAGGTAGAGGGATTAGAATTGTTTTATGAGGGGCTGGAGTGGTGGCTCAGTGGTTATGGTGCTTGCCCGGCATGCGCAAGTACACAGGTTCAAATTCCAGCACCCATGTACACAACTAAGTGTCAGAGCAACGAAAGCCATGTGAAAAACTCGATAAAAATTGATTCTCTCTCTCTCTCTCTCACTGTCCTTCTCTCTTTAAAAAATAAAAGAATTGTTTTATGAAAGGTGCTTTGCTTGAGATGTAACATAGTAAGTGCTCAGTAAGTTGTAGGTGTTGTGGTGCTAATTATCCCTAGTACAGAATTAATAATATGGATGCTAATAGAGTGCATGCCCTAGTGCTGTTGTATGGGACCAATTGATGTGATTAGTCAGGCCTGTGGATAGATCCACGCAGTCTCCTATGATTGTAGCTAGGGAACAATGGAATCAAGAGCCTTAACTACCTCCTCATTAACCACTCTGTCACTGTTACCTACCTGGTGTGTCTAAATGTTTTGGTGTTCAGGACAGAGCAATTTTTCTTTTCTTTCTTTTTTTTTTTTTTTTAAACAAAGCACAGTTCTTTTTGCCTGTATTGCCTCCCTTCCCTTAACAGGGCCACCTATAACTCATCCTTACATCTCAGCTTGGAAAGGTGTTATTACTGGAACGCTCCCTTTGAGAGCTGAGCTGGGTTCTCTGATCAACCCTCTCCTTGCTCTTACCAGTCCCTTCTGTAGGGGAACTGGGGAAAGTCAATTTGAGTAGAGTTTGAGTGGTGCTGGGAAGAACCTAGGGCCCTGCTGTGTAGTTAAGTGCTGTACCACTGAGCTTCACTCTAGCCCAAGGGAATAATTTTTTTAATGGGGAAAAAAATCATGAAAATAAGGAAGAATTTAGGAAATAATTTAAGGGAGTAATTTTTTTTAGGGGGGGTGAAAACCCCTGAGTCTCAAGATGGACTAAGTTAGTATAGAATATGGAAGGATTCTTTTTTGTTTTTGTTTTTTGATACTGGGGATTGAACCCAGGGGCATTTTACCACTGAGCTACATCCCCAGACCTTCCCCACCGCACCCCCCACCCCACCCCCCCCAGAGAGGGACAGTGAGAGAGAGAGAATCAACCTTTATTTTAGTTTTTCCTGTGGCTTTCATCGCTCAGACACTTGGCTGTGTACGTGGTGCTGGGGTTTGAACTAGTGTACTCGCACATGCCAGGCAAGCGCCACAACCACTGAGCCACCACTCCAGCCCCATCCCCAGACCTTTTAATTTTTATTTTATTTATTAGGGTCTTGTTAAGTTGCTGAGGCTGGCCTCAATTTGCACAACCCCTGCCTTAGCCTCCCAGGTTGCTGGGAGTACCAGCATGAGCCACCACAGGAAGCGGGAAGGCATTTTTTAATTGGGAGAGAAGGTACATGAAGTAGTGTTGTGCATGCCACGCATGGAACAGGTTCACTGGCAGATTGTTTTCAGAAAACATCACCAAAACTAGAATCATTAAACAAGCAAACAAAAGGGCAAGGGTTTATGTAACTTTTATGACATCCATTCAGTGAAATGCTGTGTGCCTGTTAAAGATCACTGTGTTCTGGCATGGAAAAAGGTACAAGATATTTTGAAATAAACCCAACTTGAAAAACAGTATGTAAAATATGAATCCACCTCTATCTACCCACATTTTGAGATATGAATGTAGCGACTGTCTTCCCAGTGCTTTCTTGGAAACCATATTGAGAAAGCACGGAACAGTGGATGAGCCTGTTCCCATGAGTGGTGGATGAGAATGGATGAGTGTGACGAGTGAGCAGTTGATGGGCCACGCGTACCCAGCTGCATTCCTGATAGCATCTGCTGTTCAGCTTTGTTAACACCACCTCTTTTGAATTTTCTTCATAAGGGTTAACATGACTGAGGAAGTATTTGATACAGTAGAAATTGCTATCTTTGTTATTCCTTTTGTCATCTGTACGTTTTTAAGATTTTGTGTGTATGTTTCTATTTTTTGTAACAAAGCCCATGAGAATGAGTCAGCTCAGCGTAAAGCTGGGCATAGTTGTCTTTCATCCCACTTTTAGTGCAAAGTGGTATTTTCCCAACACATCCAAAAGAACTTTCATAGTCCTGGAACACAAGATTTTATCCTTTCTGTGCATCCCTTACTTGGTTTGAGAATTTTGAGTTTGTCGTTTCCTTCAGATTATCAGAGCATAAATCAACACATTTTCTTAGTGAGAGGGGGGTAAATGCCATATTAGTTTGTGGTTTTTGATACAAGGAAATGGAAGCATGTAACAAGTGATAGGTCTAAGAATACACACTGAACTGCAGAAGAATACAGTTAGATTTCTAAATATTCTGGAGGATGCTCAGTGATGTTCAGCACATACAAAATTGCCTGATGAGCCAGTTAATCTGTGGGCTTGTCTACATTCTGCATTGGTTTCTGAGTTTTATAATAATATTTCTTGCAGTTGCTACCTTGTGATCATTGCAGTGCTGCCTTATAGGGCTTTATGAAATGGTGGAACTGTTCTGTGTTCATACTGTCCTAGTAAGTTGGGTGTGCCTATTGCAGTGTATGTAGTGCAGCTGAGAAACTGAAGATTTGATTTAAATTGTCACATTATAAGTTTATAATTCTGTTACACATAATATTGATTTTTTTATTAATATACATTTTCAGTGACTATTAAATGATAGGGTCATAATTAGGTCATTTTATCCTTTCCATTTAGAAGTAAATGTTTTTGCTGTGTTTCAAGCATGAGCTATAACCCCCCCAAAAATATTTAGAGAAACTTCTTTGTGTAGATTATTTTTACAAGTGCGGTGGTTCTGTTGAATTTTCATTTATGCTCGGAATTCAGGAGATGGCCAAAAGCTTATTCTTGGACTCCATACCATGTTACTGGGGCATGTGTCATTACCCTCTCCCCTTGAAAACAGGACCCCCTGTTAGCTCAATTCATAATCCAGTGCATGCTCTTGGTCATGTTTTCTATCCCCCATTCCCTAATTAAGCAGCAAATGATATTTTAGGTGCTCAGTGGCCACATGTGACTGGTGGCCACCATATTGAACAGTGCAGATGTAAAAGATCCAAGTGACACTACACTGTCATCTAGCTCACAGTTTAGACATTGTACCCAACAGCTGAAACACATTCTTTCAAGTACACATGGAACTTTCAGAGTCAGACCATATACACTCATACCAGGAGGGAGACAGTCTCACATCAAAACGTTGAAGTCTCTTATCTACATCAGAGCTAAATTGAAAACAGTATTATGTTACCTAGAAAATCCCATATATCCGAAAATTAACCAGTACACTTCTTAAAAAATTACGGATGGGGCTGGAGTGGTGGCCGAGCAGTTATGGCACTTACCTGACATGCATTGGTACACGAGTTTAAACGC
The DNA here is from genome assembly GCA_004027875.1 of Aplodontia rufa. NCBI lineage: Eukaryota > Metazoa > Chordata > Mammalia > Rodentia > Aplodontiidae > Aplodontia > Aplodontia rufa. Next base: position 52,367 of record PVKS010009644.1, on the reverse strand, counting down.
CAGCACCACATACACAACAAAGTCTCAGAGCACCAAAAGCTACATGAAAAACTAAATAAAACTGATCTCTGTCCCTCCCTCCCTCTCTCTCTCACTGTCCCTCTCTCTTTAAAAAAAAAAATCATTTAAACAAATAACTTATAGGCAAAAAAATTGTGGAGAATTACGAATTTCAAACTAAGTGATAATGAAAATACACTCTATCAAAATTTTAGGCTGTAGCTAAAATGAGGGAAATTTTTAACTATATTTAAAAAAAAACAAGAAAGCATTCACAACAATATGGATCAAACTAGAGATCATTGTGTTAAGTGAAATAATCCAGGCATAGAAAGAACAGTGCCACATGATCTTGTGAATGGAATCTTAAAAGGTTATTCTCACAGAAATTAGTTACAAAAGCCAGGGAAAGTAGAGGGGGGTGGAGGCGTGTGGAGAGAGAAGGTGGTAGTGGATACTAAATTATAATTAGATAGGTTCTAGTGTGCTGTTGTACTGTAAGGTGACTATAGATAACAATTATGTAATTAAAATTGTTTTTATATGGGAAGCCTCAAGGCAAACACAGGCTAGTAATCTCAGTGATTTAGGCTGAGGCAAGGGATCAAAAAGTCAAGGCCAGCCTCAGCAACTTAGTGAGACACTATCTCAAAAAGAAAATTAAAAAAGGGCTGGGGATGTAACTCAGAGGTGGAATGCCCCTGGGTTCAGACTCCAATACTGTTAAAATTTGTGTGTGTGTGTGTGTGTGTGTGTGTGTGTCTGTGTGTGTATAGTATGTGTATGTATCAGTTCTGTTGAGTTCAAATTCATTTTAGTGTTCTTATGTGCATGCTTTGGGAAATTAATCTGTTGGAGGAGAGAATCTATAAAGATATTTTATAAACCCAGTAAGGAATTTTAAAGTTGATTGTCTGAACTTAGTTTTAAAGCAGGCAGCTCAACAAGTTAAGCAGCTGTGTGCATTGAGGATTCTGGTTTGTTTCAGAACTGTGACATTTCCACTAAATCTGCAGAGATGATCAGATCTTAGGAACCTGTATAGTTTCAATGAACTGGAAAAGAATAAAAGGAACATGAGATGAAACATTGAATTTTTTTCTTACAGGTTTATTGACAAGAAGGCAAGGTTAAGTCAACTTAAGAGCAAGCAAGAAGAATTTCAAAAAGAGTGAGTTTTTTAATTTGCTTTTTGATTTGTAGAGGTTATCTGTCACAAATTGGTATAATTTATCGCTAAGGTAGGCAGATAGATTGCTAACTTACTGAGCTTAATGTATAATCTTTTAAAGTTAGGGGAAAGGAGTGAATCTTAGAAAGGAACGGCAGAAAATACTAGGTTTCTAGACAACAACAGCCTCAGGCCTGGTGCCTGGTATATGGAGGGACTCAGTGAGTATTTGCACAGATAAATCATCCCTGGCTTTACTTACTGATGTATGGCAAGTGGCTCACAACAGTAGGCTTATTTACACTTAAATTAGTGCTGCTGGCTCCCAGAGGACCTTACTGCTTTCATTGGCCTCTTCTGTTGGACGTGGTGCAAAGTGTGGTCTGCAGATTGTTTCTATCAGAATTCAGTGATTGAGATAATGGTTTTAAAAAATGCAAACTCTTAGAGCCCTCTCCTGAACTATTCTGATTTGGTTGGTCTGGGGTGAGGCCTCGGAATTGGACATGTACCCGAATGCATCTCTCGCCTCCTACATTTGAGAATTGTCCTATAGAGCTTTTTGTTGTTGTTGTGACTGGGGATTGACCCAGGAGCATTCTACTAATGAACTACATCCCTAGTCCTTTTATATTTTTTATTTTGAGAAAGAATCTCCCTAAGTTTTCCAGGCTGGCCTTAAACTTGTGATCCTCCTCCTTCAGTTTCTCAAGTAGCTGGAATTACAGTCATGAACCACTATAACCAGCCTAGTTTAGACTTTTTGAAATAATAATCTCTTTTCCTTTCTCCTCATCCTTAATCTTGGCTAGTGGAGTTAAAATTTATTCTGATATTTAAATATGTTGATAATTAGTTGCTTCCAGTACTTTGGAGAAGTAGCTGTATATAAAGATGGTTCCACATGCCCCATAATTTTCAAGACAATCTTAACTTCAAGTATTTTATTCCATTTTTGATAGACTTTGTGGTATTTTGAATTTAAAAAAAATTTTTTTAGGCAACACAGGGTATTGAACCCAGGGGCACTCTACCACTGAGCTACATCCCCAGTCTTTTTTTTTTTTTTTTTTAAGAGAGTTAATTTTTTTTCATCTGGTTTTGTTGTTGTTTTTCCTCCACTTGGTTGTGTATTTGGTGCTGGGGCTCTAACCCTGGACCTTGTGCATGCCAGGCAAGCATTCTACCACTGAGCCACCACTCTACCTCCCCAGTCCTTTTTCAGTTTTTTATTTTGAGACAGGGTCTTGGTAAGTTGCCCAGACTAGCCATGAACTAACTAACTTATTATTTTATTTTTTTAAGAGAGAGGGGTTGTGAGAGAGAGAGACAAAATCAGTATTTAGTTTTTACGTGGCCTTCGCTCCAACACTTTGTTGTGTATGTGGTGCTGGGGTTTGAACCCTCACCCTCGTACATGTGAGGCAAGCGCCATAACTGCTGAGCCATTGCTCCAGCCCCTGGCCATGAACTTTCGATCTTCCTGACTCTTGAGTTGTTGGATTATAGGTATATACCACCACACCCAGCTGCTGCCTTTTTTTTTTTTTTTTTTTAATATTGAGGATTGAACCCAGGGATGCTTAACCACTGAGCCATAGCTACAGTCCCCCCCTTTTTTTCTTTCTTTCTTTCTTTCTTTTCTTTTTTTAATTTTGAGATAGGGTTTTGCTAATAAGTTTCTTAGGGCCTTGCTAAAGTTGCTGAGGCTGGCTTTGAACCTGTGATCCTCCTGCCTTAGCCTCCCAAGGCACTGGGATTACAGGCATGCACCACTATGGCTGGCTGCATGCCCAGATTCTTTGAAGAAATCTTAAAGCATCAGACCTATGAAGTTCTTAAATTTGCTTTGTTGGGCTGAATGATTTCCCTATCCAATTCAGATGTGGGAAGCATAGTCTCAGAATGTGACTGCCCCTTTCAGGGCTCTTCTGCAAAGCCTTTCCTGACTAGGCCAACATGGAATTCTGATTCTGCTGATTAAAAGAGATGGCATTTTTGCCAGTGAATCCCAGAGCGGAGTCTGAGCCTCTCAAGAGAGTTTCCCATGGTCGGAATAAACACATGAGTAGATTAAATCTGAGAGGATGTCCTGCGTTAGAGAAACTTGCTTGAATTTAACTTGGCAATTTTTCTAGATTATTGGATGACAGGAACTTCAGTTTTTCCCCATAGATTACTTTATCCATAAGACAGAATTTTAGTTGCTGGTTAGTGGCATTTGTTAATCTATTTGTTATGTCCTATTTTAGATCGTGAATTCTCAAATAGCTATCATTATTAATTATTTTTGGAAATTATGACTGAAGACAAAGGACTGGATTTTAATGGAAGTTTATTGTGAATGTGTATAGTAAGGCTCTGGGCAGCGTTAGAAAGTATTTCAAGCCATTTCTAAGCCCTTGGATATATATTTTTGTGGCACTAGGGCTTAAACACAGGGGCACTTTACTGTGAAGCTATCCCCAATCATGAGACAGGGTCTCACTCAGGTGTGGAGACAGGCCTTGAATTTGCAGTATTCCTGTCTGAACCTCTTGAGTTGCTGCGATTACAGGCATGCACTACCATACTCTGCTTGAAGTACTTATTCTAAAATGTTGATTTTACACTTTGGGTTCTGCAAAATTTTATTTTAAGGTCTTACTTTCTATCCTTTTTCCATACAGAGTATTAAAGGCTATGGAAGGAAAATGGATAACAGATCAGTTGGTAAGTTCTAAGAAGTATTTATATTAATTTTTGTTATACTTGAAGCTACATGTTTTCAAGTTGGTAAAAACAATGGACCATTCTTTTTGTAAAAAATATTCATAATAAGTACTCCAGGTGGATTAATGGTTAAATGTAAAGCTCAAAAATTAAAAGAAAGTGTGGAAGAGTATTTCTATAACCTTGGGGAGTGAGACTTTTAAGCCATAGAGTAAAATAATTAGATTATGTACAAGTTTTAAAGTTCTATGTTAAAACCCCTAAATAACTTAACAAAGTAAGAAAAACAAGTACAACAGGAAAATAAGGAGTTAAATAAAAGTGACAACACTTAATACTTCTAACATCTGTTTTGGTACCATGGATTGAATTCAGGGGTGCTTAAGCACTGGGCTACATTCCTAGGCCCCTGCCCCACACCTTTTTAACTTATTTTGAAACAGGGTCTCGCTAAGTTACTTGAGACCTTGTTAAGTTGCTGAGGCTGGCTTTGAACTTGGGATTCGCCTGCCTTGGTCTCTGGAGTTGCTGGGATGCGCCACCAAGCTACCAGCCCGGCTCTGTGCCCTGTTGGTTAGTTGGAGTATCCATCAGCACATTTGATGTGGGGACAGTATGGAGAGGGACAGAGAGAGAAAGAAAAGTCAGTTCTGTTTAGCTTTTCATGTTGCTTTCGGTGCTCTGATGCTTCATTGTGTACATGGTGCTGGGGTTTGAACCTGCATACCAGGCAAGCCTATAACCGCTGAGCCACTGCTCCAGCCCATGGTGGGTGGTTTTTAAAGAGCACATGTAGTATCTGCAACCATTTCCCTCCTAAGGAAATGCACATAAAGGCAGAGATTTATGAATGAAAAGCAGTTTACCTGCACCTCTGTGGTAAAGCTAATGTGTGAATACTTTACATGTTCATCAAGCAGTAGGAGGTAAGAAGCTACAGTAGTGAGAAGCTATTAAAAAGCATGTAGTCTTTGAATTTGTGTATTGAAATGTCACACTGACCCCCATAAATACATACAATTACCATGTCAATTAGATTTTTTTAAAACATTGTTTTTTTTAAGAGAGAAAGAGAGAATCAACCTTATTTAGTTTTTCATCTGGCCTTTGTTTCTCAGACACTTAGTTGTGTATGTGGTGCTGGGGTTCAAACCCAGGTCCTTACACAATCCAGCAAGTGTTCTACCACTGAGCTACCTCTCCAGCCCCATATTATTTATATTCTTGATAACCATCATTCTGATTGGTGTGTGAAATCTCAGTATAGTTTTGATTAGTAATTCCCTAATTGCAAATGATATTGAACATTTTTCTGTAATTTGTTGGCCTTTTGTATTTCTTCTTTTGAGAAGTGTGTGTTTAATTCATTTGCCCATTTTTTCATTGGGCTATTTTCTTTTTTGGTCTTTTGAGTTCTTTATTCTAGATGGAAATCATCTGTCAAAAGTAGCTAGCAGGGGGCTGGAGCAGTGGCACAGCGGTTACGGCGCTTGCCTGGCGTGCCCGAGGATGCGAGTTCAAACCCCAGCACCTTGTACACAACGAAGTGTCAGAGCAGTGAAAGCCACATGAAAAACTAAATAAAAATTTATTCTCTCTCTCTTTCTCTCTCTCTCTCTCTCTCAGTGTCTCTCTTTAAAATAAAAAAAAGTAGCTAGTAGGAGCAGTAGAGCGCTTGCCTGGCATGTGTGAGGACTCAGGTTTGAATCCCAACACCACATACACAGCTAAGTGTTGGAAAGACTGCGGGGTGGGGGAGGAAGAAATAAATAAAATTGATTTTTTTCTCTTTTTTAACAAGATTTTATTTTTCATTATAGTTTTGCATATTGAAGGGGTTTGTTACACTTCCATCTCTTTTTTTTATTAGCGCTTTATAGTTTTACATAATGATGGGATTAGTTGTTGCATATTCCTGGATGCATACAACTCAGTAATACAGTTGGTTCAATATCCCCCCATGCCCCTCTACCTCCCTCCTCCCACATCCTATCCCTTGCCTTAAAAAAAAAAAAGCTAGCTAGCAAAGATTTTCTCCCATTCTGTAGGTTGTCTCTTCACATTCCTAGTTGTTTCGTTTGCTATGCGGAAACTTTTCAATAAGTGCCATCCCATTTCTTAACTCTTGGCTTTACTTCCTGAGCTCTAGGGGTCCTATTGAGAAAGTTGTTGCCTGTGCCTATATGCTGGAGTATGAACCCTCCTTTTTCTTGTAGGAGTTGCATAGTTTCTAGTCTTAATTCCTAGGTCTATGGTCCATTTTGAGTTGATTTTTGTGCAGGGTAAGAGACAAGGGTTTAGTTTCATTCTTCTATATACAAATAACCAATTTTCCCAGCATCATTTAAAAGGCTTTATTTTCTCCAATTTGTTTTTGGCACCTCTGTCAAGGATGAGATTACTGGGGCTGGAGCAGTTGCTCAGTGGTTACGGCACTTGGCCAGCATATGCAAGTACACGGGTTCAAACCCCAGCACCACGTACACAACTAAGTGTCAGAGCAACGAAAGCCATGTGAAAAACTCAATAAAAATCTCTCTGTCTCTTTCTCTCTTAAAAAAAAAAAAAAAAAAGGATGAGATTACTGGAAATGTGTGGGTTTATCTCTGTCTCTTCTATTCTGTATCGTTGTTCTGTGTATTTTTATGCTAGTGTCTTACAGTTTATTACTATAGCTCTCTAGTGTAATTTGAAGTCAGATATTGCGATGCCTCCAATATTGCCCCTTTTTTGGTGGGGGGGGCAGCCTTGGAGGCGATAATGCTGGTAGGCAGCAAACAGTGTGCTCTGTGATAGATGGAGAGCCATTTTCTCTTTTTTTATTTTAAAAGAGAGTGGGAGAGTAAGAGAAATAGAACAAATCAATTCATGTAGTTTTCCATTTGGCTTTCATTGTTCTGACACTTAATTGTGTATGTGGTTCTGGGGTTCAAACCTCCGTCCTCATGCATGCCAGGCAAGCACAATACCACTGAGCCACTATTCCAGCTCCCAGTATTGCCTTTTTGGCTTAGAACTGCTTTGTCTGTTCTGCGTCTTTTGCTCTTCAAATGAATTTTAGGACATTTTTTCTAGTTCTATAAAGATCATCATTGTTATTTTGATGGGGATTGCATTGAATTTGTATATCACTTTTTTGTAGTATGACTATTTTAACAATACTAATTCTGCCCATCCATGAACTTGGGAGTCTTCCAATCTTCTGAGTTTTCATTGTAGATAGAGGTCTTTCACTTCTTTGATTACATTTATTCCTATGCTTTTTTTTTTTTGAGGCTATTGTGAATGTGATTGTTTTCCTGAAATCTTTCTCAGCAGAATCATTGTTGCTATATAGGAAAGCTATTAATTTTTGTAACCTGCTATTTTACCAAATTTGTTTATTAACTATAGTAGTATTTTTTTTTTTTTGAGAGGGACAGTGAGAGAGAGGATCAGTTTTTATTGAGTTTTTCACGTGGCTTTCGTTGCTCTGACATTTAGTTGTGTATGTTATGTCGGTGCTGGGGTTTGAACCTGTGTATCTGTGCATGCTTGGCAAGTGCAGTAACCACCAAGAGACCGCTCCAGCCCCAGCTATAGCAGTCTTTGGATGGAGTATTTTTTATCTTCTAGGTGTAGGATCATATCATCTGCATCAGCAATAATTTTTTTTTTTTTTTTAAGGAGAAGGACAGTGAGAGAAAGAATCAGTTTTATTTAGTTTTTCATGTGGCTTTCATTGCTCTGACGCCTCGTTACAAACGTGGTGCTGGGGTTCGAACCCATGTCCTCGTGCATGCCAGGCAAGCGCCACCACCGCTCCAGCCCCCTAGTATTGAGTTTATGGCAGTAACTAGCTATATACTGGACAAAGCAAGTTAAGAGAATGTCCTTCAACATTTTCTTCAGTGTTCATTTCCTTCATAGTTCAAAAGAACTACGTGAGTTTGTTAATTTCCTAGAAAGATGTTTTCTGTTTTGTAATCTAACAGTTGCAATAGCTATACTAAAGATAATAATGTTGACCATTTCTTCATTATGTTTTCTCATATATGCATGAAAATGAGTAGTAATCCTAGGTAGATAATCATAAGAGATTAATGTTTGCTATATATTGCATGCTTTTTTTCAGAGATGGAAAATAATGTCCTGTAAGATGAGGATTGAACAGCTGAAACAAACAATATGTAAAGGAAATGAAGAAATGAAGAAAAGTAAGTCCCTCCAGTCCTAATAAAGGGCATATCTGGAATTTCATGTGGTTAATAAACTACAGGGATGGTGTAAGAGAGTCAGGGTTGGGGCAGTATCCACTTGGAAAAGTTTATAAGTTGAGTATATCTTATCTGAAATGCTTAGGATTTCAGATTTTGTTTTGTTTTGAAATGTTTGCATGTACATTAATGAGATATGTTGGGACTGGACCTATGTCTAAACACAAAGTTCATTTATGTTTCATATATACCTTATACATGTAGCCTGGAGATAATTTTATACATTATTTTTTTAGAATGCCTGCCTTTTGGCTGTGACTCATGAGGTCAGGTGTGGAATTTTCTATTTGAGGCATCATATTGACACTTGGGGCCGGAGTGGTGGCTCAGTGATTCAAGTGCTTACCTGGTACATGCGAAAACCTGAGTTCAAACCCAGTACCACATACACAATTAAGTGCCTGAGAAACTAAGGCAATATGAAAAAATAAATCAAATTGATGCCCATTTTCTCTTCTTTCTTATCTCTCTTTTTTTTCTTTTTAAGAGAGAGAGACAGTGCGAGAGAATCAATTTTATGTGGCTTTCGTTCCTCCTACACTTCGTTGTGTATGTGGTGTTGGGGTTCAAACCCACATCCTCACGCATGCCAGGCAACCACCATAATTGCAGAGCCACTGCTCCAGCCTCTCTCTCTCTCTCTCTCTTAAAAAAAAAAAAAAAAAGGCTTAGGGCTGGAGAGGTGGCTCAGCAGTTGGAGCACTTGCCTAAGCATGCATAAGGACCCAGATTTGAACCCCAGCACCATATACACAACTAAGTGTTAGAAAAACAAAAACTCTCTCTTAAAAACAAAAAACAAACAGGGCTGGAGTGGTGGCTCTGCAGTTACAGCGCTTGCCTGGCATGCACGAGTACACAGGTTCAAACCCTAGCACCACGTTCACAACTATGTGTCAAAGCAACAAAAGCCGTGTGAAAAACTTAATAAAAATTGATTCTCTCTATCTTTGTCTCCCTCTCCCACCCTATCCCTACCTATCTACCCCCTCTCACTCACTCGCTCTCTTTCTCAATCTCTCTTACTGTCCTTCTCTCTTTTAAAAAAAAAAAAAAGTCTTGGCTTTTCTGAGCATTTTTAATTTCAGATTTTCTCATCAGGAACGGTCACCTTGTAGTAAATCTCCTACATATTTTAATGTACTACATTACATTTGAATATTTCATTCTTTATCATAAGTGGTTGTCAAAATTAGAGTCCTTAGAAATCCTGCATCCTTAGAAACACCTGTTTCTGAAGATGAGTGTTTAGAGTTTAGAATGAGTCACTTTCCTGCCTCATGAATCCCTTTCTTGTCTCTTGTTGCTTTCAGAAACAAGTGTTTTATAGTGGTATGCAATGGTGTAAAAGCTTCCTTTGAAAATGTCCTAATAAAGAACTTGTGTGGAGTTGCAAGCTAGAGAAGCAGGGCAGCATGGTGCAGAGGTTCTCAGCCGCAGCCAGGCAGCAACCCACTGAGCCTGCATCCTTCAAAGATTTGGGATCGGTTGCAGCATGGGAACTCACTTCTTAACACCAGTTCATTCTTTTTCCCCATTCTCCCGTGATGTTCAGAGTAGGGTTTGCCACTAGGCTTCTTTCTGTCTAGGAAGCTTCTGGAAGTGCAGAATGTACTGAGCATGCACATTTCTCTGATGAGCAAGTTTAAAGCTTTCATCAGTTCTTTTTAGCATGTTCTAAACCCCAAAACAAAAACACTCGCCACAGAAAATAAAAAACATGGTTCTAGAACAGTGAACTTTATACCAGTGGTTTCCACCCCTAGCAAATCATTAGTCACCTGGTGACCATTTTAAATTATATACAGAGAATTCTGGGATCCACCCTAGACTTAGGGAAATGATCACCCATTTGAATGTCATGGCAGTGTTGTGTTGCCCTGTTGAAGAAAACTATCTACATGTTTCTTCTGGATATCTGTACTCCTTCCCCAACCCCCCCGCCAGGGGTTGGATGGGTATTAGGGATGGAACCCAGGGCCTGTGTGTGCTAGGCAAGCACTGTACAACTGACTTACACCCCAAGCCCTGTTCTCCTCTTGCCATGACTCGTAACAGTTTACAGACCACCGATATCTCTGGACCTCACTTTGAGCAGCACCACTACCTGCTAGGGTAGGGAACTGTTGCTCTTTAGATGGTAAATGTGGTCTGGTACCAACTCTCAAAATTTTGAAAAATTTGAAGGAGCTTGATCTTGGACTCAAGCTCTTTGAATTAAGACTTTGCTACCCAACAAGTTTTGTTTTTTTTTTAACCTGTGATGTTGAAATATCACAGGTATTCAGGAAAGGGCACAAACTACAAAACTTGATGAATTATCTCACAGTCTTTTGGTTTAAAGTTTTATGATATAGCGTAACCCAGATATCTGGACATAGATAGGGAAGTTAGATTATAAAGTAATTGCAGAGTTGAGTTGATCTGTGCTAGTCAGATACTTAGTCAAAGAAGCAAGAGTAGATCATAAGTGGCACCACATGTTTTCACATTTTGCTGGACTTGGTGGTGCACACCTGTAATCCCAGCAACTTAGGCTAGGCAGGAGGATCATGAGTTCAAGGTTCGCTTCAGCAACTTAATGAGACCCTATCTCAAAATGAAAAGAGGTGGGGATGTAGCTCAGTGGTAAAATGCCCCTGGGTTCAGAAAAGGAAAAAGTTCTGCTGTTTTGAGAGAGAGACAAAGGACAACTCTTTGAGCTCTGAGTCTGCACTGGTTGCAGTGGGGTGACTATGATGGTTTCTTGCCACCTGTGAGGGGTTATAATATTAGATTTGACACTGTCCTCCCAAAAAGACCATGGCTAGACAGATAACTTTGAATACCTGTAAAGAGCTCGGTAGAGATCATGAAAAGGTATAAATTTGCTGGACAGTAAGCATGTGGTAGAACCATGGGACTGAATCTTCAGGGCATTCACATTGAGCAGAGATGGTAAAGATATGCATCTAGGGGCTGGAACAGTGGCTCAGTGGTTGGAGCGCTTGCCTGATATGTGTGAGGACCCAGGCTCTAACCCCAGCACCACATACATAACTTAAGTGTCTGAGAAACAAAGGCCAGATGGAAAAATAAATAAAATTGATTCCCTTTCTTTCTCTCTCCCCATCTCCCTTAAAAAAAAAAAAAAAAAAAGACGTGCATCTAAGGGAAAAAAAAAACTGTAAGAAATCTCATATCTGCAGCTAAATACCAAGCTCAGAGGTCCTCAGACAGGGTGGTTTGGGCCCCGAGGCATTTATGAGATGCTCGTTAATATTTCTAGTAAGGAGACAACAAGGCTTTGGTGGGACCTGGGGTAAGGAACTAAGAGCTTAGAAGTCCAGACACATTGCCTTAAGAGTTCTGAGGAGCACAAGGTCTGGGCCTATGCTTATGGAGGGGGGTCCTTGCTGAGTGAGAAAAGTAGGAGCAAATGGAGAGCAGTCCCCAAGAAACATTGATCGAACAACAGTATGGTGATGAATGCTTGAGGGACGATGACTGATCCAGCATTAATCATTAATCCATCCATCCCTGTTTATTGAAGAGGTTCCATCTTATGTTAAGGCCCTGAAGTAGTTGAGCGTAATTGAGCACGGCTAACCTGAAGGGTGTACAGAAGAGAACTGGCATACATGCCAGTTGATGGCCTTGAGGCTTAAGGACTTTGGTCTGATTTTGACAACAACTGAGCATTGGCTATCATCTGTGAAGACCAAGTGAGTGAAAGAGGACTGAGGGCTTGGAGATGATCCAAGCTGGAGGTAGGCAGTGTGGGCAAGAGGGAACTAAGACAATAGTGGGAATGAAAAGAAAGGCCTAGATAGAAAGAATTGGACAGATAATGGAATTGACCATCAAAGGATTATGAGGCAGTTGACATGTCAAAAATAATTGTGAAGTAAAAAAACTGGCTTAAAATGATTGGGGGTGCACTGGAAAAATGATGAGCTTGATTTTAAAATTGAATATGTGATTTCTAGGTGTCTTGGAGCATACAGCTTGCTCATGTTACTACTTGAGTTTGGGTGTAGCCCAGGAACCCTAGCAGGTGTCGGGAACCAGATCCTGAAGACAATAAAATAAAACAGCACCTAAATCTGACAGGACAAGTGTGTACCTCCTCTCCTGGTTGTGGGTGGTCAGGCCCTGGTTTCCGTTGCAGCACACCAGAGGCTGGGCTATGAGTTCCAAATACCCCACCAGATGTGCACTCCCACCTGCTGGTTGTTCCTGTGGTCAGCTGTGTCCTCTCAGAGCTCCTGGGCTGTTTCTGTTACTCATCCTCCTTTTCCTCATGGCTACCTGCTGTGAGGCTTTTCTCTGGGTCCCCTAATGATCACCAAGGCACAGCTAAGAGGTTTTGGATAATCAGGAAGTTTTTGAGACTGGACTTAGGTATCTTTCTGCCTAAACTGATTTTCTTACACACTTATCATGAGAAAGTCAGTGCTTCAGTCCTTCCTATACTAAGCTAACTGTCCTTATTGTCAAGTGATTAATGATGACGTAAGTAGAGACCCGCAGTCATTTTAGTAGTGATTCTCTTTGCTCTGTTTGTAATATCTACTTGAGCTAAACTCAGAACTTCCACTCAGTGGACAGCAGGTTTTATCGAGGTTCTGCTTTGGGTTTAAATTGTGGGAGAGACGTAATGTTTGTGGGTAAGTTTCTGCAGTACACAGGATCTATTAGCAGAGGTAATTGTGTTTATCTGTCCTAGATTCAGAAGGCCTTCTCAAAACCAAGGAAAAGAACCAAAAGCTGTACAGTCGAGCACAACGACACCAGGAGAAAAAGGAGAAGATTCAGAGGCACAATCGCAAACTTGGTGATCTGGTGGAAAAAAAAACCAGTGACTTAAGAAGTCATTATGAGCGTCTGGCAAGTCTTCGGCGATCCCATATATTAGAGCTCACCTCTGTCATTTTTCCAATCGATGAAGTGAAGACTGGCTTGAGGTACAGTGAGCAAGGCTTTTAACTCTAGTAACTGTTTTTCAAGAGTGGCAGCACCTCATAGCAGGCGTCATTCTAGGGTCATTGGTTTTTCTGGTAATGAAAGTTAAGTCTTATCTGCTTTAGCAAACAGTACACTCTGTGCAAAGTTGGGGAGACAGCCAGGATGAGGGGTGGGGCCCGCATGTGTGCTGTCACAGCCTCAAGGTGACGTGCTGACTCACCCTCCTGGTTAAGACCCATCTGCTGTCATGTCAGTTGCATTCCCAGCCAGGCCATTAGTTGCTTTCTGTGAGGCTCATACTGAACATCCAAGTCTTATTTCCTTGTTTAATAAATGGGGATTGAAAAATCCCTACTTTGCTGAGAAATCATGAGCTGATATGTAGGAGAATACTTAGTACTGGGGTCTCTTAGATGGTAGGCACGCATATTGACTTGGCCTTTTCCTGGCAGCTGGCATTTATTGTATTGTAAGCTGCTATTGATTGGATACTGTGATTTTTAGTCTTAGGCACTAGTGCGTGGGGCCCTCAGGAATTGGGGATGGACAAAGACAGGGGTTCCCCACCTGGTTCTTCATCCTAGTCACCCAGGGGCTTTTGAAAACTGAGATTCCAGCGGTCACACTTCTGGCCTCCCAGTCCATCTCATAATACTTATGTAGATGCTGGTGCTGATCAGCAGGTTTGGAAACGACCCCTGAAGGCCTTTGTGTGCTCTTGCTAACCACCAGGCTGTTTGCAGTCAAGGATATTTGTCTGTCCTGGCTCCTCACTCTCTGGCACCTTTGCCTGGACTCTGACAGTGAACTCCTGCTAGTCTTCTGAGCATTCTTTCTTGCCTCTATTTCAGCCTAGCCTTTGGTCTGTTGCCATAACTAGCTTCCTAAAAACCTAGAGGTCTGATTTTTGCTTCCAAGTAATTTGTCATTCTTAAGAGCTAACAAATAGAAAAATTAAAAGGCAGATTTAAAATACAGCAAAGTAGAAAGTCCAGAAGTAAACTCTACAGGGACTGTTGGATCAGTGGAGGAAAGTTGGGATGTCCAAAAATTGCTGAAAGGACAGCTGTCCAGGCCTTTGAGAGGGAAAAGCTGGTGAATTAGAAACCTTATGCCAAATTAAATTCTAATGGGTCAACAATATCAGTGTGAAGACTTGTTACAGAAGACAAAAGACTAAAGCCCTGTTCCAGAGTTTAGGAGACCAACAGCTGAATGTACTACATGGTCCTGGGCTGTATCCTGGGCCCGAGAAACAATATCAACAGGTTGATATCAGAGCTGCATAACTGAATGAAGTCTTTTAGGTGAATTCATAGTATTGTAGCAGTGTTAATTACCCAATTTTGATCATGGTTTTTTCCTAGGTTGATAATTTGGGGAAGCTAAGTGAATTGTATACAGAAAAACTTCAAGATTCTTGCAGCTTTTCCATAAGATGGAAATTTTCTCAAGGAGAAAACATATACACGCAGTCATGTGTCACATAGTGACTTTTCACTCAACTCTCATATCCAGCAGTGGTCCCCTAAGATTATGTCACTTGGTGATGTTGCAGCTGCCTTAGTTTGTGTCGGTGCAGTCTTTGATGTGTGCACGATGATGAAATTGCCTGGTGATGCCTTTCTCAAAACGTACCCCCTTGTTTTAAGTGACACGATTGTGCATGAACTAGGAGAGAAATCATGGAGAACTTGCTCTTCTCTGCCTGTGCTGGTTTATAATCATTTTTTTTTTTACTGTATATTACATATATACAATATTTTTACTGTCAATTATATAGCCATGATACAATCTAAAAAGCTGGTGGTTTTGAAGTTATTCATTCCTATAATAAGATTTCTTATTCATTTGCATTTCTCGTTCTTCCTTGAATGGAGTAGAAAGAGGTCGAAGTACAACTTAGAATTGGCCACAGTACCCAAGCCCTGAATTATCTGTGAATGCCAGTAGTAGTTACATTGTGGTACGTTATGGCACAAGGAAAAGCGATGGAGAACCACTGAGCAAAGGACAGAATGTTAGCTCAGAAGCCCTTCTTTGGCTGCTGGCTAACTACCTGCTGTTCTTACACCTTCTCTTAGCGCATCCCTTCTGCATTTTACACACTGACCGGTCCCAGCAGTCCCGTTCCCCAAGCGCCCTGGATTCTTTCCTTCCTTGCACGTGCTGTGACTTCTCATGGTTGATTTCTGTTCTACCCTTTAAGCCAGTGATTTTTATTTTTTTAAAGAGTGGAGAGGACAATGAGAGAATCAGTCTTATTTAGGTTTTCATGTGGCTTTCATTGCTCCGACGCTTTGTTGTGTACATGGTACTGGGGTTCGAACCTGTGTCTTGCACATGCAGGGCAAGCGCCATAACCGCAGAGCCACTGCTCCAGCCCCACCAATGATTTTTAAAAGTATGGTCTGTGGATCTCTGCAGAGCTGAGACTTTAAGGGAGTCTGGGCTGTCAAAACTATATTAATACTACTAATACATTTTCCTTTTTCACTGTGCTGACGTTGCACTGGTGGCTCAAAAGCCATGGTGGGTGTTAAAACCTCCGACAGGAACACTAAGCTAATAGTCATCACAGTCTATAATGTGCTTGCAGTTATTAAAAACAGGTAGTGTCACTGAATGTCCTCGGAGCAGCAGTAGAAATTACTAGTGTCCTCATGCGTTGGCCCTTGAGCGCACATCGTTTTAACGTCCTGTAGGATGCAGTGGAAATGTGCGTGAAGCGCTCTTGCTGCGTACTGAGGAACTCTGGTTGACTCAGAGGAGAGCACTTGTGTGAGTTGCTTTTTTCCTGGGACACTCTTTTTACTTGAAAGAATGACTGAAAGATGTGAATATCAGAGATTTTTTAAAATGTGAAATAATGGCACCATACTACTGTTTTGTTTTGAAAAAGATTTTTACATAAAAATACGCTAACATTATTCATTTATGTTTTGAGCTACAGTTCATCTATTCAAGCAGTCATTAATTCAGCAAGTATTTATTGAGCATTTGGTATTTCTGAGTGTTTTAGGCAGATTTATTGTTACTGGATTTATTACTTTTAATGAATTAACTTAAACTTTTCTCAACTTTAATTTCTAGTACAGTAAATATCAGCATTCTAACCCATATAAGCAAACTTTGTTTTGGGTCCTAATATTTTTTAAGCCTGTCAAGGGGTGTCGGAGCCAAATACTTCAAGAGCCTAATATCAGGCCATGGCTCTGTTGCCATCTTCCATACACTATGAGATTCCACGCCACAGCTGCTTTAATCCTCATCTCTGATAGCAAATACTTGTCTGTATTTCAGTTAAATTCCTGTGCTTACATTCAACTCTTCAGTATTCTGGTGTGTGGGGCAAGTCTATTACCTGCCCTCAAACCCTGTCTCTTGAAAGCCTTATGCATCTTCTGATTTTAGAGATCCCGCAGATGTGTCTTCAGAGAGTGACAGTGCCATGACCTCCAGCACCGTGAGCAAGCTTGCGGAAGCCCGGAGGACAACTTACCTCTCTGGAAGATGGGTCTGCGATGATCACAATGGTGACACCAGCATTAGCATTACGGGGCCTTGGATTAGCCTCCCTAACAACGGGGACTACTCTGCCTACTACAGCTGGGTGGAAGAGAAGAAAACGACACAAGGGCCTGGTGAGAAGCAAAGCATTGTTTAAAAACGTGTGTGTGTGTGTGTGTGTGTGTGTGTGTGTGTATCTTAATGGAGGTAATATTTACATTACAAAACTTTAAAGTGAACAGTTGGATGGCATTTGTACATGCAGAACATTGTGCAGCCGTTGCCTCTGTGTAGGTCTAGAACACTTCCATCCCCCCACACTCACTCCATCGCAGAAACTGTCACTCCACCTTCCTGCTCCCTGCAGCTAGGCAGCCGCTGGTGTGTTTTGTGTCTGTAGACTGCCGACGCTGGACAGCTCGCAGTGCAGGCATAGACGGTGTGGCCTCCTTTCAATCATTGCCCCCTGCTTTCTGTGGCAGAATACATCCCATTTTGTTTAGCTAGTCATCGCTTGGACGGAAAGCATGTCTATTTTAGCTAGTTCACCGCTGGGGTTAGTGCTGCTTCATTTATATAATAACATCTTATTTAAAGAAGTGTATTCAGCCTATTCCAGTTTCAGTTTATAACTTTATACTGCATTTGTTTTAGTAGTCCTAAGTGGAAATTGAAATACCCTAGCGATTTGAACAACCTGCAGCTTGTTTGGTGGAGGAGAATTGTTCATTTAGTCATTTAACACACATTCAGTGAGCAGGGCTTTGTCATGCACAGTGACAGTCACTGTGATACCAGGCCACTGAGACAAGTGTGACCCTTTGCCCTTCCCCGGGGAGACAGGAAACAAGCGAATGGTCAAAGGCACCCTACACTGAGTAGGTGACATCAGGAGCCAGAAACATAGGGGATATGTTTAAAGGAACGGCTGCCCTGAGGTGGCGACATTGAAGTTGGGATTATTCTGGTGAAACTTTTTTTTTTTTTTTTAAGAGAGAGGGAGAGTGAGAGAGAGAGACAGAGAGAAACAATTTTTATTCAGTTTCTCATGTGACCTTCATTGCTCCAAGACTTTGCTGTGTACGTAGTGCTGGGGTTTGAACTCAAGTACTTGCGCATGTCAGGCAAGCACCATTACCGCTGAGCCACCGCTCCAGCCCCTGGTAAAACATTTTGAGGTCCAAGAAATTTAGTTTTTAATTTTATTTATACCTGGCCTTTTAGACTCATTTGCTCATGTTACATTCCATTCAGCACAAATCAGTGAACCATGTCTATCTCTCTGTGCAGTAAAGAGCAAAAATTAAACAGTAGTATCATAATGATATTGCAAATCCTAAAATCAAGGCTCTTGAGTTTTTTTCATTGAGGTTACAGTTGTATGATTCTTGCTTTTGTCCTCTAGACATGGAGCATAATAACCCTGCACACACCATCAGTGCTGCCTTATGCTATGCCACGCAGTTGGTCAACATTTTGTCTCATATACTTGATGTCAGTCTTCCCAAAAAGCTGTGCAACAGGCAAGTAATTGAAGGTCGTGATGTCATCCTTATTGCAGCTCTCGAGTTTGTTGTGTTTTTATTTACTCTAATTAAACAAGGAACAAGAATTTTAAGTATTACAAAGATAGGAAAGGTGTGACCAGAATATTAAGATTAGTTTAAAAATCTGTATACAAATTTGTTTCATTATCTTACAACTGCATGTGAAGTCTGTGAAGACCACAGATAATCTTCCCATTTGAAAAAAATAATGAAGGGAAAAATCAGAATATTTACAGGACATGTTGAAATCATCACATATAAGAACTGGGTAAATTTTAAGAGTTGGGAGTTTTTGTTTTGTATTGTTTAAGAAAAAAACTTATTTGGCTTAAAATTTTTAAGTCGTTTAGTCTACTCAGTTCCCATTAACCCCTTCCTCCCGTTCTCCAGTTATTATAACGTTTCAGCAGATCCACATATTACTGTCTGCCCATTAGTGCAGATAGCATGTTCTGCATTTGTAAGTTTGTTGCTTATCTGATAAATAATTATTGAATGCTTACTGTGTGCTAGACCTTGTTCCAAGTGCTGGGATACCTTAATGACAAAAACATAATCCCTACCTTCTTGGAGCTCATTCTTTAAAGAAAGGCACAAAAAGCAAACTAGTGAGGTGGTGATACTGCTGTGGAGAACATGGCACAGGATGAGGGGGGATGTGGCGCAGGGAAGGGCTCTCTGTGTTCAAGTTGGCACAAGTGATGAGTGTGAGGAAGGGAACGTGCCAGGGGTCCCCTAGGGAAAGATGCTGCAGGAAGGGAGAGTGGCAGGTGCAAAGCCCTGGGAGGCAGAGGGCAGAGGAGAGTGTCATCGCCTTGGGCTGTCATTCTGCACAAAGGCAGGCGTTGCAAAGTTTCCCTTTCCCTGCATATACCAAGATCTTACCAGTCCCCTGTTAGTGCCTCAAGGAATAACCTGGTGCGTTTGCCATTTCCTTAGCATGCAAGTATTTGTATAGAATAAATTCCCGAGGTGGAATATGGTATAAGGGTCCACACATTGGTAATTTGTGTGGATGCGGTAAAATTCTCCATGACAGTGGTTTATTTTTAGAAGGTTTCTGGCAAGGGCAGTTTATTAAGGAGGCAAAGGACACTCTATGTGTTATACTGAACTCTTCAAAATGAACAGGTGAACATAGAATTTCCTCAAATAACAATCTACAAATTGTCTTTTTTAACAGTGAATTTTGTGGAGAAAATCTCAGCAAACAGAAATTTACTCGAGCAGTGAAGAAACTCAATACAAATATCCTTTACCTTTGTTTTTCTCAGGTATGGAAAATGTGCTGTAAGTTGATTTCTATTTGTTGCACGTTGGAAATATTAACTGACTCTTTGCTTTTTCTAGCATGTAAATTTAGATCAGTTACAACCGCTGCACACCCTCAGGAATTTAATGTACCTGGTCAGCTCAAGTTCCGAGCACCTGGGCAGGTAAGAAGAGTGCACGTTGCTTTTCTCCAAGTGTTGTTTTTGGGACTGCTTTCAAGTGGAGCTCATGTGAGCTGGTACTCACTATTCCCCAGTCCCAAATCTTCAAAAACATAAATTTTGTAGTTTTGTACTGAAGGAAAAATGAGCAAGCATATTTGAACTTTTATAGTCCTTTTGTAATCATTTTTCAGAGAAAATTGGCATCAAACATACCACCTAAAATGTAGTAGAAGAACCCAGATATTCTTGAGGTAGGGCTGCCTTGTGCTCTTTCCGAGGAACAAAGGCCGTTTCTTTTAAGTCCCCTTGTTTGTTTTCTGGCCTGCCTCGTCTGTCCTGTCTCTTATCTAGCTGCTTCTAAGCCTGCCTGCTCCTCGTCCATCATAGCAATTCTTCACAACTTCCTGCTTATCCCTGAATCACTCTGGTCACCATTGGTTGGAAATAAAGGTATTGGGTGTTTATGTAATGACCTGGTTTGAAATACATTGAACACATCAGTCAGGAGCAACAGAGACCAACCTGGTCTGTGGATCTTTTTAGTCTCGGCCCATAAAAGCGTGAAGTAGGGGAGGCTCATCCTTGCTAGCCCTGCTCTGGGTCCTTACCCTTTTGTCCTTGCTTTAGCAATATGTGCACACATTTCTGCAGGGATAGGAAATGGCTGATCTATGTACACTAAAGAACTCAAAGAAAAATAGGCTTTGTGGTAGGTGGTTTTGTGCAGCTGTAGGCCGATGTAAGTGCTCTCTCTGGGTATTTAAGGTAGGCCAGACTAAGATACAGTGCTTGGGGTTTAGGTATATTAAATGCATTTTTTACTCAATATTTTCACCTTTGGGCTTATTGGGATGTAACGCCGTTGTAAATTGAGTATCCGTTTAAGGAAAATTATGAACTTTTTACTCAGCATGTGTTTCCTAGCTGACTGCTGGGTGCTCTGACAAGTGGGACTGAATGAAAGAAGGTCTGAGGCGGTGAAAGCCCCTGTGATTTTTCTGGGCTGGAAAGGCTTGGAATTGCAGAAATGCTATCTTTCCCCAAAAGGAAAACTGATTGATCAGAATTTCAGCAGATATTTCATGGAGCTTTGACAAGCTGATTCTAAAGCTCAGCTAGCAGCATAGTCTGCAAAGAAATTTGAAAAAGAGTGAAGGTGAGCTTGGCCTTTTTCAAAACAGTATAAAGTTAATTAAAACAAGGTGCTGTTACTTATTAGTATGCAGTGGGTACAGCAGTTATAAGAGAATGAAGGGTCCCACAGCAGATCTTTGTGTGTGCAGGATGTATATGATAGGGGTGGCATGTTGAATCAGATAAGAGTATTGGGCCAGTTAGTATTCAGGTGGGGGGAAAGTTGGATTCATACTGCATTCCATATGTAGAAATAAATTTCAGATGATATAAAAATCTTATTTTTAAAAAAATTACAAAGGACAATGTTTATAATCATATGGTGGGGAGAGAGTTCCTAAGCAAGCCATAAAACCCAGAATGTAAAAGAGTTAGTTTCACTCAGTGGTCATAGAAAACTACTTTACTATGTCTAGTAGAGATGTCAGTAACAAAAGGCAAGTAATAAACAGAACTCTGCAACCTGTGTGATAGACAGCAGATTAAAATCTAGAGTTCTTAAATCTTTCAAATCAATAGAAGACAATCAAATAGGAAAAACAGACAAAGGATTCAAAGGGTCACACAAAAGAAATGTAACAAAAAAATTTTTTTTCATCCATATCAAAATGCTAGCCAGGGGTGGTGGTACATGCCTGTAGACCCAGCAGCTTCAGAGGCTGAGCCAGGGGAATCAAGTTGGAGGCTAGCCTGGCAATTTATAAGACCTTGTTCCAAATTTTTAAGAAGGGCAGGGGTATAGCTTAAGAGTGTATAGAGCACTTCTGAGTTGAGTCTCCAGTACCACAAAATATAAAAATAAACACAAATTCAGAATGCTTCTGTATTTGAACCATCAGTTTGACAAAACGGAAATGACTGATGATACCCATCATGGGAACTATTAGGAAGCAGGCAGGCGCACTCCCACCGTGGGTTCTTTGAAGGGTCTGGAGTTTCCTGTGGGCTCACCTTTCAGTCACCTCTTCCATTTAGAGGGCTCTGCCCTGTGGAAGTACACACAGCTGGCTGACGTCACATCTGAGCTCATGATCTAACCATGGTCAGGAAGCCGAGCTCCTAAAATTCTCAGTCAGAATCAAGGCCTGGAGGATTGTGAGTGGAGCCTGGGTGGGACTGCCTGTTTCTGTGCATCTTGGCAGAACTGAGGATTCTGTTCTGAACCCAAGATAAACTCGTCTTAGCATAAATCCACTCTTGCAAAACATTTCCAAAATCTAAAAATAGTAAAGACTCATATACCCCTCACCCAGATTTCACCTGTTAAACAGAATCCTCTACCCCTTTTAATAGAACTTCCATGGGGAGTTTCTGATGTTTCCTCATGATTAGATTCCAGGCCGGCATCCCGCCTGGGCACGGTCTCCTTTGGGACATCACATCAGGAGGCAGCATCCATCTGCCCCTTTGCTGGGGATGCACACTTGATCCCCAGTTGAGACGCTTTTCAGCTCCCTACTGTGTGGTTCCTGTGTTATGCCTTGTTTGCAGTTAGGGATTTCCCCCTGGACTGTCAGCTGATGGGTCCTACTTGCTCAAATCTTTATCATGGTGGTACCTACATTAACACATCGTTTTCAAATACAGTGCTTTGCAAAAAATACTTTTACAAAGTCAAAAAGATTATTTGTTGCCTTTTATTTATTTATTTAAAGAGGGACAGTGAGAGAGAAAGAATCAATTTTATTTAGTTTTTCATGTGGCTTTTGTTGTTCTGAATCTTCGCTGTATACATGGTGCTGGGGTTCAGACTCGTGTACTCACACATGCCAGGCAAGTGCCGTAACTGCTAAGCCACGGCTCCAGCCTTTTGTTGCCTTATTTGATAGAAAAACTCCCTGAAGCAGCATCATGAGAAAATGAGTAGTGTGGCTTCAGGGTTTTGAATAAGAGAACAGTTATTCAACCAAAAAAAAGTTAAGCATTACAATCTTTATTTCCTAAGACATTAAGGGAGAAAGAATTCTTTCTTTCACTGGTTAGTGCTGTAGGCTGCATCTCTAGTATGTCAGGCAGCAAATCTGTTTCTAAGCTAGAAGTCATGGGGAGACATTGTGTGGCAAGGGCACTATTCTTCTTGTGGCTTCTCAAGAATATAGGTTACTGGTTGGAACTTAAAATTGTTCCAAACTGGCTGCTTTAGGGATCTTCTTGATGGAACACTTGCTCCATGCCAAGTGTCCTCTGCCCTACGGGATTCTAGACAGAGAACTGGAGTCCATTGAGGCTCCCATGGGGAACCATCTGTCTGAAAGAAGGGTTGGTTTTTTTTTTTTTTTTTTCCCTTCCCTGGGAAACCCTTAAAGAGGAGATCTAGGGACAGTGGCAGTCCTAGCTGAAAGGACCTCAGAAGTAGATGAGGCAGCATCAAGGAGGAACAGAGAACAGGTTTATTAGGCAGATGCCACGAAGCAGAGGTTCGTGCAACCAGGTTGTGCATCAAGGGACTGTTGTCACTAGAACTGTCATTGGGATGGTGTGTTCATTCCATGTTACTGTCTAATCCACAGCTTACCCCCAGCATGGACCGCCTGTCAGTGGATAGGTTTTCTTTCCATCCAGAGTCTTCACAGATACTGTAGGTAGAATTGAGGAAAAGTGGACTATTGTGATTTCATTCCTTACTTGGATGGTGGTTATTTGGGTAAAGAAGATAGTTGGAGATCCACTGTGAATGCAGTGCCAACTTAGGAAACTGTGTGGTGACAGGCTCTGGGGTTCCTGGGTCCTGTTGGGCGGGGCCTTAGGGAAGGCAGCATTTGGTGGTTGTCTTAAAGTGATCCCTCACTGTGTGCACGCAGGTCGGGACCCTTTGAAGTGCGAGCAGACCTTGAGGAGTCCATGGAATTCGTGGATCCTGGAGTTGCTGGAGAATCAGATGAGAGTGGCGACGAGCACATAAGTGATGAGGAAACCGACCTGGGCACCGATTGGGAGAACTTGCCAAGCCCCCGGTTCTGTGATATCCCTTCCCAGCCCGTGGAAGTCTCCCAGAGCCAGAGCACCCAGGCATCCCCGCCCATTGCAAGCAGCAGTGCAGGTGGGATGATTTCCTCCGCTGCAGCCTCCGTGACCTCCTGGTTCAAAGCTTATACCGGACACCGTTAATGAGCATGGCCCCAGACATGCCAGATTTGATCACAGAAGCTCTCCCACTGCACTCTAGGAACCCTGTCTGTTTAGTTAAGATAGTGCCTGGAACAAAAGGTGGTTAAGCCATTGTGTTAAGAGGGAGAGAAGTATTTCTTGCTTGTCAGGTAGCCTGCAGTGGTGACCGACACACTTACGATGTAGAACACAAGGCACCGAAGTCCTTCTGCGCAGTCCTCCTGCGGTGGTCAGTTCTGTGTGTTGAGGAAGTTGTTCTGGGCACCGTCGAGTCCCAGGCTCCACAAACCTGGGTCAGTGAGCTGGTCCTTGTAATGCTAGGACTTTTCCTGTCACTGTTTTCTAGAGGTTGGTTGAACCACAAGGAATTGATTCCTGAGGACTTGAAAGAAAACTGAGTTTTTGTGCAGAGAATCAGTAGGCAATTTGAAATGTTGTCTTTATAATTTGGTTATGTTTGGTTTTTAGATCAAAAGATTTTGGTTCTTGTTTGGGAGGGGCTGGTCTTTTTGAGGGAAAGAGTAGTTTATTTATTTTGTGCTGCTCTGTTGTAGCTTTTCACATTCCTGCTTTTCTTTCCCTCCACACCAAAGAAACTAGGTCTTTTTGTTCTATAGGACCCACATCCGTGAACAGAAGAAACCCTGGCTGCAATAATGTCTTAGGACTTGTTAAAACTGTTTTCTTGTAGTCTGAGTGGAGTTAATTAAGCTCATTCTTACCTAGGCTGTTGAATTCCTGTCATTCATCCTACGTGCATTTTAAAGGGAACTTCTTTTCTATGAGCGGAAGTAAGTCCAGGCCATTCATTCCCTTGTGCGAGCTAAATGCCTACCTAGGCACAGGTTCAAAGCCTTGTGCGAGCTAAATGCCTACCTAGGCACAGGTTCAAAGAGGTCTCGTTCCTCCTGCAGTTTTGCTGGTTTTGGAGGGATTTCCTAGGTGGCACTACAGTGCTTGCAGTCCCGCTTGCTTGTTTCCGAGGTGCGTGTTGCTCGGAAGGCACGGCCTTCACTCAGAATGCAGAGCACATCCTTGTGGCTGGTGCTGCTCTTCTCTACCTGGGGAAAAGCTCAGTAAAGAACTTGTCCTCACCAAGAGATCATTTCCAGCTACCGTGTTTTGTCATTCTCTTAGTGACAATCTTCCCGAATACTATAGTGAAAGAGGCATTATGTACAAATATGTAAGTAGTTTATTTTTAATAACTGAAAAAAAGAATCCTATGTAAAAACTACAAAAAAATCCTATCAAAAATTCCTACTAGGCATTATTACCATACCTTAGTGTGATTAGCATGATAGTACCTCAGATAAATCATTGGGAGGTTCGCCATGCCCTAGCTTCTCATTGTAATTATTATAGTTGATACTTTGCCTCCAAATCGAGGTGCTATTTGTAGCCTTTGCTATTGGCGAATTTGGTGTTTGGTGGAATTTGGGATTGAGTTGCAGAAGGGAGTTTACTCCTGTTCAGGAGTCCCAAGATCTCTGGCTCTAGGAATTTTCCACTTTGTGAGGAAACAGGTTTCCCCCCTTGTGGGTTCTTAAGACAGCTGGTCTCTGTTTTAAGTGCTCAGCTTCATGATTCCTGGGCTTGTATTTTACCATCCAGTTCTAGAATTCAGAGTGAACAAATACCAAATGAATTTAGAAACCATGAATGAGGTGAAGCTGAAGAGTAGAAACAGAAATTATAAACTCATGTCTAAAGTAATTGAACAAAACAAGAATATGGGAAATCAAGGGATTGATAGGATATATTTTGTTAATATCAACTAGAGGCACTTTACGTTGGGTTAAGTGATCAGACCCTTCAAAGGTTTTGAACACCAACATTTACTGGCTTATACTGCTGAAATATTTTGGGTTTCATTATTTTGCACTGGATCCACCCTGTAAATATTCTTAAATATACATTTCAACCACTTTTTTCTACTCTTTTTGCTGCTCATTAAAATCTCTCATGTAGGTGCCAGAATCATATATAAACAACTTTATAAAAAAATTAAAGCTGTTTTTTTTTTTAAACAAAAGCCATAGAATTTGGTCATGATTTCCATTTTTAAATGGTTTATTGAAACAAAGTAATACTACTAGAAACCCACAGGCACCAAATCGGCTGCTTTAAATGGTCTTGCAAAAGACATTTTTATGTAATGGAATGAAAGTTTTGCACATCTGTAAGTTAGGGAAAACAGTATGTCACCACCGGGTGTGGTGGACAGGACTCTCTTAAGGACTGTGTGTAACTTGGGAAAACATTCGGTGGCATGCTGTTCAAAGAATTAGTGTCTAAGAATCTCCTCTCGGTGTCATGTTGCAGGAATCTCCCTTTGCGCTGCGATTTCCAAACCCGTTTGAGTCATACAAATGTTTTTCTAAACTTTTATTGTATTACTGCAATAAATCTTTTAACAGTACTTTGCTAATGTCTTTTTCAAACTTATTTCAACTGCTATGTTGAGGGCAGCAAGAATGAGAGCTAACCCTAGAGTAGTTTACATATAGAATTTTTTTTAGAAATTTTTTTTGGCCAGCTAAGGCAAGTGTTCTGTTAATCTATTCATTAATTATAGACCATGGTGGTATTAATAAGGATCCTTGGCAAGCTGAGATACTGGTTGCTTACCAGTTATATACTTTCTCTAAAAATGCATTTCTTTGGTAGCCGTAAGGTGTGTGTGGCCTGAAACAGTTTGGTTTCTTACAGGACCCCTGGGAAAGGAGAGAGTGGGGCTCTAAGGTGCCCACATGGAACCTCCCCAGACTTTTTTCAGAACCAGAGAGAAAAAAAGTTAGAAAAGACTGAGTGGCTTTGGAGAACCCTCCCCACCCGCTCACCAGTACCTTTCTGGTTGTCATGGAGAGGAGGTAAGAGCGGCTCTGTGGAGGAGCCTGGCCTGCCGAGAGAAACAGGGAAGCCCCTCTGTCTCGCACCCCTTCACCCCGAGAAGGCCGGCCAGGAACAGGAAGAATAGGCCAGGAAATGAAAGGCTTCTCTGACAGGTTACGGGCTTGTGTTAGTGCCCTCCGGCCTGTCTAGGTAGCGGTTAAAAGCAGGCTCCTACCTAGAGTGTGAGGAGACTTCCCGTCCCCACAGCTCCTTCATGGTTGATGCAGGAAGCAGGTTGGAAGTACCAGGAAGTTTGCAAGCGGACTCAGCACCTGCACCTCAGCTGTGAAACTCTCAACGAGGAAACTGTTCTCCCCCATTCCAAGAATCTGGTGAGAAAATACCATGGAAAGTTAAACAATGAAGATTTTTAAATTTTTTTAACCAGAAACCTTCCGTGGGACAAACTCTTCTCAAAGACAGAAGATGTAAAATACTAAGAGCCACATCAGTGACTTTTTTTTAATTTAGTTTTTCACGTGGCTTTTGTTGCTCCGAGACTTCATGGTGTACTTGGTGCTGGGGTTTGAACTCGCGTACTTGCGGATGCTGGGCAAGCGCTGTGACCACTGAGCCACTCAGTGACTTTTTTGATGAGCCTTCGTTGGAAGGAGTGTCTCGGGGAGAGTGGAAGTCTGATGGAGACTTTAGCCCATTAGGGAGAAACTGGCAGGAGGTATTGAGGGCACCAGGTAGGTAACGGGCTAGGAGCAGGGGAGTGAAAGCTCCTCGGGGTTGCAAAGGTTCCTACCCCTTATCATTGTTTTTTATCCTGAATTTTCTGTGTGACTTAAGAGGAGGCCTAAATTTTGAGGACGGTGCTTTCCTGCCCTTTTTAGCAGCTTATTTTCTGGAACATGACTAAGCACTGTGTTTTGGAAGTAGAAGAGACACATGTCCAGCATAAGGTCGATTAAGGAATGTTAACAGCAGAGATTCTGTGATCGGCAGCTTGACAGTTGCCCTCCAGCGATGGAGGACTATGTCTAATATCCACAGGGAGAAATGCCTATGTTTTGGTGTAGGGGCCACTGATGTACTACTGGCTTAACGGAATTTTGCCTCTCTCGATGGCCTTGAGGTGCCACTTCCCCCTCCCACCAGAGCTTGAGCATCAACAAAGTTCACCAGGCCAGAGACCTTTCATGCTTCCATTTCTCCAGAGCCTTGCTACTCCTGTGGTCCTTGGAACTACAGAATCAGTATCACCTGAGAGCTTATTAGAAATAGATTCTTGGGCACCATCTCAGACCCTCTGTCAGAATCTCCAGCAGCTCACCTGTGCATTAACGCGTAAAGAACATTATCCAGAGCTGCACTGTCAGATGGAAATAATGTAACCTGTATGTGTGGTTCTCATTTAAAAATTGAGAAACATGAAATTCAGATATTTTAATTCAGCATATCCCACAGTATTATTTCAACATATTTTCATGTTGAGAAAATGGATGTCTTAAGTATAACAGTAGATCTGGCATGTTCCTGGCCAATTTCAAGTGCTTATCACTAGTGACCTACGCAGGTGTCACAGCTTCTGTCTAGAGCTTGGTGAGCACAGGTCTGCATTTAGGGCCTCCTAAAGCTCATTAAATTTTAGAAAACAGGTTCTTCTCTTAGACACAGTGAAAGAAATTTTGCAATGGCTCTTGGGGAGCTCATGGGGAAAGGTTTATCAAAATATTAATTCCACTCCTGCTTGAGATTTTCCATTCAAGCCTTTCTTGGAATATTCCCCATTTTGCCCCCAGTTCTACTTCTTCCCCTTCATCCTGTTCACACTCAGGGTGTCCATTCTCTGAATTCTTGCCATGTCTGGGAGGACCACCCAACACTGTCCAGGATGTAGGAACCCTCAACCCCGTTACTGCACTCACCCTGTGGCTTTGTATCACATACTGTGATTCTCAGCCTTGCCTGCAACCTCAGAATCAGCTGGGGACTGTCACTACCAGAGGCTGACTTAACAGCCCTTGGGGCAAGCTTTGTCCTCCAGAGAGAAGAGCACTTCAGCCTAAGAACGTGGCTCTCTGTGGGAGGAGGAGGCTGGACGGAAGGACAGAGGGTTGGCTTTTTGGGTACTGGGGATTGAACCCAGGAGTACTTTACCATTGAGCCACATCTCCTGAGCTGCTGGGATTACAGGCATGTGCCCGACTGCAGGGGTGTTCTTGCCCTAGGCCTGCAAATATTGAGGAAGGCTTACCCTATGTGTACAACCCTCCTTGAATAAACCCTCCTTGAATCACTCTTTGAGGGTACAGCAGTTCCCCATACAGGTCCTGTTTAGAGCACCGACATAAGTTAAGGGACCTAAAGCCAAGATTATTAACTGGCTATGGAAAAGGTCATGTGAGAGGTCCTGAGCTGGGACAGCCAAGCCCCCATCTCTGGAGAGTAAATAATGGCTGGAGTAGAAGAATCTTACATGGCAGGCCACACTGCAGCAGCAGACAGCGAGGAAGGGCAGAGGGTGGGCCAGGCCTGGCTCCATCCCCACCAAACCTCAAACACTCAACTACACAAATAATCATTTAGCCTCACTGTAGAGAGGATACAATTAAATACACCCTGTTTTTAGTGGGTGTGTGTCAGTTGATCTGGGTTTTGAAGAACTTCATCTGCCTCTTCATACTACTGCGTAGACATCGGAGACTTTAATACCAGCTCTTAGAGCAGCTGATTCTGATATACTGGGGGAGGGCAGGAACAGAAAGGAGGGAAACGATTTAACACAGGACTCTGCTCCCGTTAACAGGCAGATGGGATCTGCTGTGCGAGTCTTGTTGGCCTCTGCACACAGCTAGCTGCCCACTCAGCCTGAGCAACTCATCCTACATGGCCTCTGTGTGCCACATACATCTGCCTTCTAGGTGACAAGATTTTCAAGAGTAATTTCAGCCAGATACCATTTTCCCCTACATGCCTCATGACCTAATCTTGGAAAGGTGTATGTGTTTTATCATTGCAGACACTAGCATGTTAAAATCGGTCTTCTTATTTTTAACTTATTTGGTCCCAAAAGATTTGTTCTGAGGCCTGTTCTCTAACAATTGAGTAAATGGGGGCTTAGAGGGACATAGGAGAAAGGTTTCACTTTGAAATACAGGGTATCCCCTCTCAAGTGTGTTCTCTCCCACCTCCCATGTCAAGCCCTCATTTGATCACTTGAAATAAAAACCAGAACCAGAGACACCAGGAGCCATCAGCTCTCCCTTCTCTCCCTGGGGCAGTTCAATTTTCCCCTGCCCAGTGGATGAGACCAGTGACCCAAGGAAGGTATGGGTCCTCACTGTGTTGCAGCATGAGGTTGTCGTCCCTGCTCACATTCCAGTACTTTCTCCCTTCCCAGCTGCCAACTTGAGGGGCTCTGTTCCCCACAGATAGCAAACCACCTAGAATTGGGCGGCCAGGTGGGAGGTTGCTGCCTTGCTGTCGTTTTGCTAAAACCAGTTTGGTAAAATACTCTGGATGTCACCCAAGGGTGCATAACCACAGTGTTTGCTCTTCCCATGAGCTTGTGCAAACATCAGCCACAATCATAGACTTGATGTGGGACGGCTCTTCACGTTTCCACACAGGTACTTCCACCGACTCACAAGAGACTCCAGCACTAGTGGATCTGAACTGAAAGTTAAGACAGGGCTAGAAAGGATCCTGTTCCACTGGTGGCTGGCACTGACATCAGCTCTTATTGGTGCTTTCTGCAGCGTACAGAAAGGTTTGGTACAGACTGATTTTTTTGTTTATAAAGCAGGCTGAGGGCGAAGGAAGACAGTCTGCTGAGTAAAGGAGGGATGACAGCAATTGGAAGCCACGCAACTGCCTGGGAATACCCACATGAAAACTCTCCTAGGCTAGCCCATAAAGATTGGCAGGAGGGTGCTAAATCCAAATTACTGGGGGTGGCTGGACAAAGTTTAGGAGTGGAACCCCTACGTTATGCCATAACCATCAGCACACGCTGTTGGGAGCCACTGGCAACAGTAGAGCCCAGATGATACCAAATGCTTAGCAATGAGTTAAAGAACCCCTCCCTCCCCCATGGTTACTGTGGGAGCTTCCCTGGACACAAATGCAACTATAAAACCAGCAACGAACACAGCGAGATTATCAAGTCCCCTCTGTTCCCCCACCTCCAGTTTCTCATCCTAGATGGAAAACTATAACATGGCCCAGAGCCGTCCAACCTGCTGCACCCCTCACATCGAGATGGTCGCTAACAAGGGAGGCAAACATTTTACAGAGTGTAACGTAGGAGGTACCAAGGGTGGTGCTAGGAACCAACTGGTGTTTCCAGGACAGAGTGCAGTGGTCAGAGCTTCATATGCAGTGATGCACAGGAGGGGTGCGTGATGGTCCACATGCACAGGATGCTGGAAGTCACCCTGCCCAACGCAGTAAGGTATGAGGTGGGTTGCAGGAGGTAGCTCCTGAGCAGAGAGCCATGGGGGGGGGGCAGGGTGTAAGTTATTTTGACAAAGCCTGAAAAATTTTAATCTTTGCCCTTTGTACCTTTTCCAGTTCACGCCTTCTTGGTCTCTGGTCTCTTCCACTGGGCAGGAAAATATTAAACTGCCCCAGGGAGAGAAGGGGGACCTGACAGCTCCTGGTTTCTTTGGCTCTGTTATTTCTTTCAAATGAGGGCTGGACATGGGAGGTGGGAGAGAGAACACAGAGCCAGAAAAATATGTCAGAGCCTGAGCAAAAGCTGAAGGGGGAGGTTATCTTTCCTTGGCAGGTGTAGGGAGGGGCTAGGGCTTTTGCATCTCTCACTGTTGTTTCAAGTCTGAGATCCTCCTGCAATGCAGGAAAGTAGAACTGCACTGTGGCAGGAAATATTTTCACCGGTGTGGCACTTTGAGCCCCTGAAACAGTCTTTCTCCAAAGGGCAACTTGTCTAGAAGTAAAGCCCAGCAAAGGCCACCTGATGCCACCTGCTAAAAGCCTCTCCCATTCAAACAGCACTGGGAGCACGTAGTTCAAAACAGGTCACCAGTGATTTCTGAGGGCCCCAAGTATTGCACAGCCAAGTGGGGCTGGGGCATCCTGCTGTGCCTCTGCTCTTGGGCAGTTCAACCCAAAAGCCAGCTTTGTGTTGCACATAACCAAATCGAGTGGCTGACTTAGGAAGACCAACCCAGAGTTGATCTTGTGTGGGGGCACATAGGGAACCGCAGACGGCAACAATGGCAGCTGACATTACTGGGCACTTTGTATGCAGCTGAACTCAAGTCCTGTATGTGTGTTATCTCCCTTGATCCTAAATTATGAACCATGACAAACTTGTTAGGCACTTTGAGATGCACGTTCACTTGAGCCTAGGAGGCTGTATGATTTAGGAGCATTTCTCAATATAACTTCAACTAGGGTGAGGAAAACCACCATGTCTCAAAGGCAAGGTGAGCTGCTCTCAGTCTCCTCTTGGTCCTGTGTCACAGATCGTATGAGCCTGCAGGCCAGCAGCATGATCTGTGCCTGTCAGGGGAAGAATGCTCAGCATTAAGAGATGCTGTTTTCAATGTTAGTTCACCTTTTGAGAGAGGAAAGGTACTACTAAGAAACCAAAATAGATTCCAATTTGGAAGCCACTCTGCCCACCCTGTCTCAGCGGCGGGATAACATTAACATCTTCCTCCTTCGGGACCATTATGCCCCTTGCTCATCACTCTCCCTAGAACATCAACCATCTGTTCGAAAGCCTGCAGCTTCCTTTTGTTAAGCACTTGATTTCAAGCCATCTTAGCTTTTAGATTCCCCACCCACAGCAGCTTTGTGGGGCACAGCCTCTCCCAGCCCCAGCAAGCATTGCATGACCACAGGAGAGATGCTTAATGACTTCTAAATGATTCTGCCCGAGCTGTATGGCCCCATCACACCCACCTTGAGGCAGGGTCTTGCTAAGTTGCCGAGGCTGGCCTCCAGCTTGTGATCTCCCTTTATCTCGAGTCGCTGGGGTAACAGGTGTGCACTGCTGCACCCAGTAGTTTAGTTTTGGTTTTTTGTTTTCACCATGCTGGAGATGGAACCCAGGGCCTTGTACATGCTAGGCACACACTCCCCTACATACATCCCCAGCCCAGATGGTCTCTTCTGTGGCAGGGGGAAGAAAATTACCTCTACCTTCCCCTAACAACTCAAAAAAAAAAAAAAAAAACTTACAAAATTTCTTACAACTCATTTAAGATGCATGTTTATTGAAGTTTAAAAAAAATTGTAACCAGACAGGATAAAGTAGACAAGAATGTTATAATCTGACTATATAATATTCTCTCATTCTTGGTGGATCACTAAAATATAACAAGGGATTGTTCTCTATACTAATTTTAAAGTTGTCCAGTTAAACCATTATTTGGTATCCTTTCAACAGGTTAACCTCTTAACTATTTAGAGTTTCTTCTCAGAAACATTCATATATTATACAGGAAACATTCATAGTTTGAGAAACATTCATATTTTATACAGGATGTACAAATTTTGAGACAATTTAAAAAACACACTAATATAGCCGCAACACTATCCTAGCTGCATTGTGGTGATTATGTTGTTTAGTCTGCTGTCCATCATATACAACTGGATTTTAACTGTTATTTACAGAGGGGCTAAAGCACGCATCTAAAGGTAAAGGCGCTCGGGTTTAGTGTGCACTTTCACAGCCCTGTGAAAACACATCCATTATATACACTGTAAACACCACAGGGCATGAAATCCATCTTCACTCACAAACATCAATCTCACAGGATCAAGCATACAAGGTGTAAGGTAAGGTGCCTGACTTTTCATTTTTAGGCATACTTTTCATCCAAGGGTCTTACTGTTCTTTTCGTTGGACACTATTCACTTATTTCAAATATGGGGCCAGTGCTGGAAGGTTTCTGGAACCTCTGGGAAGTGCCTGCTGAGCCTGTGATGAACTGCTCTGAACGTCCTTGATGGTGGCAAGTCGTCATCCTTTGAGGATGGTTTGGATGAAGGAAAACAGGCATAGGAATTTGCAGCTGAGTGAATCGAGCTGTGGGATACCACCCTGGATCAAATGTTGAGGCGCCACTCTAAAACTAATGAGACCAGTTTTCTTGTACAGCTGTTAAGTTCAGAGTCAAAAAAATGCCTGAGTGATGGCAGTCCTGGTGGAGTTAGTGCAGACTCTCCAAGAGCAGTGACTGAGGAGCGACACTCCCATGAATAGTTTATCTACGTGTTTTATAGTTTAGAAGAAAGTCCCTCTTGTTGCCTCCCACTTGGACTTCAGTATTCCTCTTCAGGTTCAGTCCCTTTTGCTTTCTTATGAATTGCCCGATTAAAGCTGTGGCAGGCAGGGACCCAGTGATTGTCATGAAGCCCCAGCTTACAGCCAGGAAAGCCCTTCTGAGAACGGTGGCAGCACATCCAGTACCCAGGCCCATAGGGCAAGGCCTGGCAATAGGGCTTGGGGTGCCACCGGCACAGGGACACATCTCCTTTCACATATTTTTTCTTGCACTGTTTACAAGGGTCTTCTCTGTAGCGTGGATCTCTAACCCAGCGGGAATCTGCTGGCCTGATGTTGTAGTACTCGATGATGAACTTGAAATAGCAGCAGGTACATTTAAGAGCCACTAAACTCCTGGTGGGAAGTAACCTGAAGATTTTCACCATAATGTGGTGGGGCAGAAATGCCATGTATTGCTGAGGCTCCAGAAGCTGTTGGATTTTAAACCTTGTCTCAAGAAAGTCATGAGACACCTGTTTCTTCCAAGTGGATGCCTCAAGTACAGATAAAGTACCCTCCACCGCAGAGCTCGGTGGTACAAGTGGCTTGGCTGAAACGCCTTTCTCCTCGGATGCACTGTCAGCTTGAGCGGCATCTTCAGCCCGAGTGCTCTCTGAAGACTCTTGTGCTGTGCTTTGACTCACCGGGGAACAGTCTAACTGGTGCTGACTAGGAGGCAGAAAAAACAACATCCCTGGAAGAGGCTCCTTGTGAGAATTACTAGAAGGCTGGGCTTTCTCTGCCTTGGAAACAGTGATGCTGATGCATAAAGATTCTTTTCTTCTCTGATCAGGATTTTGATTAGTAAGTGGCACAAGCTCTCTCACATAGTCGATAGGATCTGTGGGCGATTCAGGGGCTTGGGAACATGTGTGAGAAGAAAAAGGTAACCCATCGAGTTCATCTGTCATTTCCACATCATACCTGTTGCTGTTTTTCACAGCAGTATGCTGACCTGGCTTTAATTCTGCCCTGTCCACGTGGAAATTCACACCTGCTGGCAATGAGGGACAGCTCTGAGGAGCACCATCCCAGACCTGGTCCCCCTTAGGAGAACAATGGTCAGCTCTTGAGGGACCACAGTCTACAGACACAGACTGCATGGGAGTCACCGGAGTGTCAGGTGCCTCTGAAATGCCTTTCTTTGTTTTGCCTTCCTCAGCCTGAGTGCCATTTGCAAGCAGCACCCTGCCCACATTTCGCCGGAAGCTGTTATTCCGTGACAGGCTTCCAGGCTCCCGCTGGCTCTGCTTCAGGCACTCGGACTCCAGCCTGGCTACCATGTCGAGGACACGGACTGGTTCACTCTGTGGTTCACCAACCTCAGAGTTTCCCCTTTCTGTGGGTTCTTCACAAGCTCCTGGGGCAGAGAACGACTCAGGGGCAGGAGGCACGCTTCTAGATTGGCCAGAAAGCCTCACAATGGCAGGGGAGTTTGTGCAGTTTTTCGTGCAGCTGGCTAGCAGAGCACTGGCTCTTTGCTCAAGGAAGGCAACCATCTGTATAACCGACAGAGGCCTTCCGGCATAGACTCCGTCCCCACTGTCACTCACGTAATGCACAGAACAGTGCTCAATGCCACAGGCAAATGGCTCAGGCTGGTAGCACCTGCTGTTGACATCTCTCATCCTTTCTAACTGTATCTTGGTTTTCTTAAGATCCCCTGATTTTTTCCTTCTTTTAGTAGCTCTCCCATCAATATCCCAGGAACTTTTCACTTTCATAGACCCTATCCTGTTGCTGCACTGGTGAGCTGCAAAGAATGCAATTTTCTCCTTGGTGTTTCCGGGTTTCACAACAGCCCAGATGTCCAGTGGGCCTTCTCCTTCTTCTCCCTGGTGGATTGTTGCAGGTGACACATTCTTTTTAGCTTTGACATTCAAGCTGCTTTCTGCAGGGCTCTTCCCACTCATAATGCACAGAACATTTGGAGAAAGGATCCCAAAAGGTTTTCGAGATGATACTTTGCTGAGAGAGGCTGACGGAAAGATGCTTGGTCTCATGTAGCTAGCTTTGCATTCTTCATCACTGACAGCCTTTTGATGTCTCGCAGGAATTCTCAGAGTGTCCCTGAAGACTTCCAGAGGACGCTCTTTCTTCTGGAGTTTCCAGTATGGCTTTAGGTGCATAACAGAGGCCCTACAGGAGAGAAATACATAATCGATTGGACCTTTTTTTTTTAAAGGAATTTTTAAACATAAGCTCAGATGGTTCTAGAGAGAAAGAGAAACATTTTCTACCATTTACTAAATCTTCACCAGCATTCATTTCAGTTAGTTTTTGAGTTTTGTTTTGTACTAGAGATTGAACCAAGGAGCACTTTACCACTGAGCCACATCCCCAACCTTTTTAATTTTTGAGCCAGGGTCTCACTAAGTTGCTTAGAGCCTTGCTAGATTGCTGAAGCTGGCCTTGAACTTGTGCACCTCCTGCCTCAACCTCTCAAGTCACTGAAATTACAGGCATGGGCCACCACACCTAGCTTCAGCTAGTTTTTA
The DNA here is from genome assembly GCA_004027875.1 of Aplodontia rufa. Classification (NCBI taxonomy): domain Eukaryota; kingdom Metazoa; phylum Chordata; class Mammalia; order Rodentia; family Aplodontiidae; genus Aplodontia; species Aplodontia rufa. Next base: position 15,904 of record PVKS010009644.1, on the reverse strand, counting down.
ATGCACAGATAAAATACAACAAAAGCAAAATAGCCACTTTCCACAGTGTATCAGCCAGAAAATAAACTGACTTTGGCTGATGAGTTTCAGAAACACTTTAACATTTTTTGCATTAATCCTAAAAATTCTAGAAAGCTGAATTTACTGATAATACAAGATCCATAGTACAAAAGAAAGTAAAGAATAAAAGGAACTCCTCCACCATACTAGATTTTAAAACACTTTTTATCTATTTGTGTAAGTACTTAAATGGCAAATATCCTGCATATATCTTAAATCACATATAGAATCTATAATGCATATTAATTTTAAAACACATGTGACCTATTTCAGAAAAGTTGTCAATGTTTTGTTCTTTGACCAGGAGTAGATGAAAGCCAGAGCCAGGCACACCCTCTAATATCAGCTACTCAGGAGGCCAAGTCGGGAGAACTCAAGTTTGAGGCCACCCTAAGCAACTTAGCAAAAACCTGTCTCAAAACAAAAAAAATTTTTTAAAGGGCTGATGATATATGACTCAGTGACAGAGCCGCCCTGGGTTGAGCTCCTAGTACTGCAATCGCACACACATGCATGCACACGCTGAAATAACAATAAGAGATGGGCACCAGGTCAGAAATGAGACAGCAAGATGAATACATAACAGACCTGCATTCTAAGACCTGTTTATCACCAATTAGCAAGACTACAGGGTAGTTTTGATTTAGGCAAGTCACTGTCTCCCTGGGTCTAAGATGAAACGTTACCTGAGGGGTTAAAATACTAAATAATCTAATGATCATGTGAAGCCCAACTCAACACAAACACCTTGGAGGTTGGAAAGAGTGTTTTCTGGAGACTCTTAAGTCTCCTGCAAAATAAACCTATTGACCAGAATAAAGATCTGCAGTGACAGGCTGGTGGGAGTGAGACCACAGCATTTGCAGGCGAATTTTACCTACTCTGGCCCACAGGGACAACAATCTCACTTATATTTACATCTTGGGTGACTCAGCATAGTCCTTCCAATTTTCTCCATTAACATTTACTAACTGTCTGTACTGTGGTAGCTTCTGTAACTCCTTTCAGATATCAGTGTTGCCAAGGATGAAAGTAAATGTGTATGCATTGCATAAAGTCAGTTTATCCTTCACTTCAACTTGTAATTTGACAAGTCCAGTCTCAGATAAAAGAGGACATGGCTGTCTTCTAGTCAGTAAAAAGAAAACTTACATTTAAGACACACAAGGTATTTTTCAAAACATACCACTAAAATAAATGTCTCTGTACGTGTGTGTACGTGTGTGTGTGTGTGTATGTATGTTTGTGTATATATTCACACATATATATTTGGGTGGGACACAATGCTGTCCAGGATGGAACTCGGTGGTGCTTTTACCACAATATTCTCAGCCTTTATTTTTTTTTAAGTTTTTATTTTCAGACAGGATCTCACTAAGTTGCTGAGACTAGTCTTGAACTTGTGATCCTTCTGCCTCAGCCTCCCAAATCCCTGGTATTCCGGGCATGTAACACCATGCCCAGCTAAAATCTTATCAGAATCTTCCTGATCTTTGGCAATTTACATCTTAAACGTGTAGTGATCTTTCCCTTTCTACACTATAGTATTTTTTAAACATATTTGTTATTATATTCTATAATTTAGTTTTCCAAAAAGAACCACTCAGAAATCAAGAACAAGATGATGCATAAATGAATAAAAGAGCTGAGTGTGGTGATGTGCACCTGTAATCCCAGCAGCTCAGGAGGCTGAGGCAGGAGGATCACAATTTCAAAGCCAGCCTCAGCAACTTAGCAAGAACCTGTTTCAAAATAAAAATTAAAAAGGGGTTGGGGATGTGGCTCAGTGGTTAAGCACCCCTGGGTTCAATCCCTGGTACCAAAATAATAAATGAATAAAAGAGACACACTGAATGCCATCTATTTTCTGGTATTCCATATTCCTTCACACTGTAAGTAAAATGAAAGTAATAAAGGTTGCTGGTGGGGGGGAAATCCAATAAATTCTCATATAATGATCTCATTACAGAGTCTGAATAAATTTAAACTTCAGCAATGTGTGTGCTGTTCTGCATTACACAATATGTTCTCCTTGCCTTCCTCCCCCACATGTTATTTTAAGTGGTATTATTGACAGGGACATTAAGAAGAAACTAATATAATTATGGAAAGCTTATGTTCGCATTTAACCTATAAAATCTCAAATGGCAATTGCTTGTATACATGGTTAGAGCATACAGGATCCCAGGGAAGAAGTGGGAAAGCCAAGTATAACAGGGAAGGAGAAAAGCCAATAAAGATGCATAACCCTGATGACTGCCATAAAGCAGGGGTCATTCTGTGAGGGCCACTAACGGAGACATGGTGTTTAGGCACTGAGTGCCTCCTCTGCTGATGAAGGCTGCCCAGTGTTAGCCTCCCACTTGCCCTTTCTGGGCCTGAAGGCCTTAGGCAGAGAACAGCAACTGCAAAAACCTGTTTTTGGGTTGAAATCAGTGGTGGACTAGGAGGATATGATACTGAGAGCACTAGGAGCATCTGCTGCAAAAATCCATAAAACAAAAACTTAACTCTATGACAGATTATATAGCAGATGGTGGCACATTCCATACGCCCACCTCACCCGCCCTCGCCACCAGATAGGCACAACAAAGTTTCAGCTCTCCATGGTTGCCAGTCTCTTCACTATTTATTTTGCAGTACTGGGGACTGAATCCAGGGGTGCTCTTATCACTGAGCTACATCCAAAGGCCCCCCCACTTACTCTTTTTCTTTTTAAATTTTGAGACAAGCTTTCACTAAATTGCTTAGGTTGGCCTCAAACTTGCAGTCCTCATGCCTCAACCTCCCCTGTCACTGGGATTACAGGCCTGTATCATTACACCTGGCCCCAAATGTATTTTAAAAGTTAACTATGAAGTCATGCTCTCTTGCAATTACATACAATGAAGATTTACAGCACCTATACATTTCCTTAGACTTCCAGAAAGATCCTCATAACATTAGGATCCCTGGGCCCAATGAATCAATTTCTGGGATTGGCTCCAGAATCTGTTTTTAACCTTAGCTGGAAGAACTTCCATGTGTTAAAACCAACTAAGAGTGTTGAGGGGAGTCTGTATCTGGGCTGGCGTGCTGGGGCATCAATAGGGATAAAGTGGAAATGCCCAACAGGAAGCCAAGCAGGCCACACACACATGGCGGCACATGCCTATAATCCTAGTGACTCAGGAGGCAGAGGCAGGAGGACTGCATGTTCAAGACCAGCCTGGCCAAAATGAAGAGAGCCTATCTCAAAAAATAAAACAGGCTGGGTATACAGCTCGGAGGCAGAGCATCCCTAGGTTCAGTCCCGGTGCTGAGGGTGGGGAGGGAGAATCTTGAAACCATCGCTACTGGTCGATCGCCTCAGGAACCTAGTCCATCAAGCCAGAAACTCGTCACTTTCAAGTGACTCCTTACATTCAGTCACTAAGACACTAAAGTGTGTGCTTTCCTCTCTAGCACAACTGTCAGACTTTAAGCCACTTATCTGTGCCGCCCACTGCTAGCTACAGAACAGGCCACCCTCTCTCAGTGCAAGGCAACGTGCTGACCACCCCAGCTCCGATGAGCGTCACTCCTGCTTTGCCCTACTCTGCTTCCCACTCTGAAAGCTTGTCCACAGCACCAGGTAGGCAAAGACCAATAACGTAACAATAGCCAATACCCTCTACACCACAGTGTGTTCATTTCCTTCCACCCACTCATCATAAATTCACTATCCACTCTGAGCTGGTTACTACTGGTTTTTTCCCCCCTGTGTTAGATACTACTGGTTTTTCTTCTGTTTTTGTTTTTGCTACAGCTATAAGACATAGTTGCTGCTTTAATGAGAAAATAAACAGACAATTGCAACAGAACGTGTTGCATATAAGCGTAAAACAAGTGCTGTAAGAGTCCATGGGGGAGAAGAGAGGAGTGTGCACAAAGAGAGCTGGGGGGCCTCCAGCATCAAGCTCAGTCTTTTTTCCCCTCTTATTTTTCTGGTACCAGGGGTACCTAACAACTAAGTCACATTCCCCAGCCCTTTATATTTTTCATTTTGAGACAGTGTCTTAATTTGCTTAGTTCCTTGCTAAGTTACTGAGGCTGGCTTTGAACTTGTGATCCTCCTCTCTCAGCCTCCTGAATTGCTGGGATTACAGGTATGTGCCACTATCCCTAGTCCAAGCTCATTCTTGATGGTGTAGGAACAGGTATGAGAAACCCTGCCTTTTTTTTTGCAGCAGTGGTGGCAGGATTTGGGGGGGACCAGGAATGGAGCACAGAAGCACCTAAACCACTGAACCACATCCTAGCACTTTTTATTTTTAGTTTGAGACAGGGTCTCACTAAGTTGCTTAGGGCCTCACTAAATTGCTGAGGCCAGCCTCAAACTTGAGATCCTACTGTCTCAGCATCCTGAGTCACTGGGATTACAGACATGTGCCAGCACACCTGGCTGAAACCATGACTTTTTAAGATAACCCCTAAAGGAAGATATACAAAATCCTAAGAGGCTCAGAAGTAGTTGATACTTTGGGTGAGAAACAGACTAAGCTAAGGTGCCAAGAAAGGAGAGATGGTAAGTAAACAAGCAGGATTCTACCTATTCATTAAAAATGAAGTCATCAATGAGGAATTTTCATCTTATGGTTTCAGCAACTTCATGAGTGTGAGTCCTCCAAGTGGATGGTGACAAGGTGGCTGATCAGATTTGGAGCAGGGGAGGTAGAAGTTCTTTCAATTTCTCAGAAATGTTCGGCTGGAGTGCGTGCAAAATAAGAGATACCAAGTAGGCTGCCTGCTTAAGAGAAACAGGAGGAAAGGGAGAAGATAGTTGTCATGGAAATATTTCAATGAGGAAAAAAGGTTTCTGGAAAGAGAATATAAGTATTTTTCCAAGGTTTTATATAATGAACATGTGTTACTTTTATAATCAGAAAAAAAATACATAAAAAGAAGGAGCAGTTAACTGTAGACTCTGCAGCAAGGTCAAATAAAGAATAGTGTCTAGTTGGTGGTGGAAACCCCTGGTGACCCACTGTGAGAAACTACAGTGGAAAAGAACTCTGCCTAGAGCAGCTCTGGCTGTGAGGGACAAAGTCTCGTAGCACCTATCTCCTCGAATTCCTTCCAGGAATATGGTGATATTAACAATGAATTAAGACTTGAAGAACTTCACTCTAGTGATAGCAACATTTTGCTTTCAGTAATTCCAGTATTCCTTATAGAGTCTAATGTCAAATTTCAGCTCAAAAAAGTTGGAAAATTTAACACTATCTTTATGATAGTGTGCCATTCCAAAATTAAGCCAGAGAAGATAAGTGAACTATGCATTTAAAAGAGGGGTGGCTGGGGCATATAGTTTAGTTGATACAGCACTTGCCTAGCATGCGCTGAGGCCCTGGGTTCAATCCCCAGCACTGAAAAAAAGAAAAAAGGTATGTGTGGATGGATAAATGTCAAAGCCTACGTCAGAAGTAAATCTGATGGACAAGGAATCAAATGGCAATGTGTGATTGGAATAAGGAAAAGGACTGAGATTTCTCTTACATGTTAATAGGAAGCCATAACACCAAAGGCAGATGCCAAGTTCCTAACATCTCTTAGTCTTTGGCCCTATCAAAGCAGGCTAGAAAACAGGAGATTTCTTGCATCTTTCTGCTTCAGTAAAGGCACAGGGTTAATTCCAAAAGTCATTTATTAACAGAATAAGAGCCATTATTTATAGAAGTCAGAGGGAACAAAAATAGAAAGCATGTCAAGAGGTAGGAGTGAAGTCTAATTCCGGCAACTCAGGAAGTTGTAGCAGGATATCAAGTTCTACAACAGCTTGGGCAACCTAAGGAGACACTGTCTCAAAAAAAGGAAAAAAAAAAAAGGGGGGGGTTGGGAATGGAGCTCAATGGAGCTACCTTGGGTTCAATCACAAGTTAAGAGAAAAGAAAACAGAAAGACAAAGAAAATAAATTTACCATTTGTCTCTTACAATTCGTAAATGCTTCCAGAGAACACCTTATAACAGCCTTCCTTCTTCACTGGACCACTACACAAATGACCACTACACTACGCAATTCCACCAACTACTTTCATTTATATATAAAGAAGTAAAATTTTTGAAGACCCATAACTAGGTCATGAAAAAACTAAGATTAGAGTTAGATTTAAAACAATCCATTGGAGCTCTACTTTTCTTGCTTTGAAAAGCAGGGGGCTGCCAGATATGGTGGCCCACACCTGTAATCCCAGTAGCTTAGAGGATTGCAAGTTCAAGGCCAGCCTCATCAACATAGTGAAGCCCTAACCAACTTGGCAACACCCTGTCCCAAAAATAAAAATAAAAAGGGCAGGGGATATGACTTAGTAGTTGGGTGCTTCTGAGTTCAATTCCTGGTACCCTCCCCAGCACCACCCAAAACAAGAGGGTAGCCATGTATACAATAGGTTTGCTAGGCACAGTGGTATACACCTGTAATCCCAGCTACTCCGGAGGCTAAGGTAGGACCCCCAAGTAGCTGGGACCATGCTTCCGGACCTGGCAAGACCCTGTATCACGAAACAAAACTAACCTACCTGCAACTATGACACAAACTTAAGTAATTCTGACAGAATCTATTAAAGAGTTTTTACCTTTCAAATTAGGTAAGTTTTTCTTAAATGCCACATAAAATCTTTACAAAGGACAATGGTGCATTAAAGCAGACAGATCCTAATCACACACTAGTCTACACGTATGTAAAAGCTACTTTCCATGGTTATCAAACGGGAAAATGCGCCAAGACCAGGAGGGTATGAATACAGGCAGAGGCACAAGCAAAAACTCCTCCTTCCATATGCCCGTAAGCACTCACAGAATGTCTCCAGCTCCCACAGAGCACTAAAAAAAGGGTGGTGGGCACTATAGGTGAGAAAAGACAGTATTTCTCTTAACTGAGCCCTAAAACATGGAGGGATAACTTTTTCAGGGACATAATTCACAACTGGTTGGTTTGTTTATTTGGTACTGGGCATTGAACCCAGAGGTGCTTAATCACTGAGTCATATCCCCAGCCCTCTTTATTTTTTAAGGCAGGGTTTCGATAAATTGCAGAAACTGGCTTTGAATTTGTGATCCTCCTGCCTCAGCCTCCCAAGCCACTGGGATTACAGATGGCGTCACCATGCCCGGGCACTTTTTTTTTTTTTTTTTTAAAGATCGGGCGCTTGCCTGGCATTCATGAGAACCTGGTTCAAACCCCAGCACCACATACAACTAAGTGTTGGAAAAACAAAAACCAGATAAAAAAAATCAATTCTTTCTTTCTCTCTCAAATCAATAATTGAATAAACAAATACAAAGGGCTGGGGATGTAGCTTGGTAGTAAAGTGCTCTTGGGTTCAATCCCCAGGACAAAAAAAAAAAAAAAGAAAAAGAAAAAAGAATGTAGAGAAGCCTGCTCACCTAGAGAGCATGGAGCTTAATCAAGATCTGAGGAAAGAAGGCAGTAAGAACTGATGAAGGGAAAACAAGTTAAATGTCTGCTTACTTGTAGATTACTAAAGAAAATCTCCCCTAACTAACCTCACCACACATATTCTTATATACCTCATTGTGTAGGGCAACCTCTAGACCTTACAACTAGTTTCTGGTCTACCATCTTTCAGCTGTTTGCTTTAAATAAAATACTTACGAGTAAGAGGGAGGTTTAAAAACATTCTTTCTAGAAACAAAAGTATCATCAAGTTATAAACATTAACAGATAGATGGGTAATAGTCAAATGTAAAATGCAGCAGTTACGAAGTGGGACCTTCACTGTAAAACTAAACAAAGTCACGTTATTGTCAAACTATCTCCCTCCCCCCTGAAAAAAAAAAGCTCAATTTAGAAATCAAAGTCTTCAATAAGTAATACCAAAGAGCTACCTGCACTAATATTTTCATAGACATATTTAGACTGTTGTTCCAATTCCAAATCAAGCCTAGAAATGTTTTTAGAAAATGAATAAGTACATGAATTCATTTTAAAAACTTACATAAGCATGTAAGAATATAAAACAGATATTATATACTATCCAAAGAGGGAAGAGTACATACTAATTTGAGTACATACTAATTATTTCTAGCTGGGAAATAACCCCCAATAAGCATAAGAAAACAATTTCCTTATCAATAAACTGTAACAGTGTGGTAGGAAATCTCCCTGAAAATAGATATGAGGGGAAAAACTCTATAAATATAATTTTAAAACCTCCATCCCTTACAGGAGACACTCTACTCCACATTTTAGGTTTAATCTGGTTAAGGGCTAAGGAATCTCTGAGTTTCCCCTAAGTTTGGCAGAGTGAGAGCCTAAGTGGAGAACCTTTTACCGTTGGCCTTTCCTGCCCTCCTCTGGGGAACTGCTGATTGAGGCTGTCTTGCCAACGCAGGTGCTCCTTGTCTTTGTATCCTCCATATGTAGTCAATTACAACCTCCTACAGGTATAAATCGCTGAGTCTCCTGTTCATAGCACTGGAAGGGCAGTTTTTGCCACAGTCTAAATGTTGCAGCATTCATTAAATTTGTTTTCCTGAACACTTCTCTGGTGTCTAAGCGTCCTTTGTCCCACACTTCAACAGGGATCCGAGTTATTTGGGAATAACTAATTACTCAATACAGTACACTGAAAACCTCAACATTAAATCATGTACTGCATTATAATCACAGCTAGGAATGCCATAGAGAATATTAATTCAAATGAAAATAGTTTAAGCCACCAAATGGAGTAAATAATATTTTATTTTGTTATTTACTGATTGAACAATAAATGGGTTATTCATGCATAGTGCCACATGCCTGTAATTCCACCTACTCAGGTGGTTTAGGCAAAAGATTCCCAAGTTCAAGCTCAGTCAGGGTAACTTAAGAAGACACTGTCTCACTATAAAAAAATGTTTTTTAAAACGGCTGTGAAGGGCTGGAGCCATGGCTCAGCGGTTAAGGCGCTTGCCTTGCATGCACGAGTACACAAGTTCAAACCCCAGACGTCTCAGAGCAATGAAGGCTACATGAAAAACTAAATAAAATTGTTTCTTTAAAAAAAAAAAAAAAAGGGCTGTGGATAGGTTGGAGCAGTGACTCAGTAGTAGCGTGCTTGCCTGGCACTCACAAGGACCTAGGTTCAAACCCTAGCACCACATATACAACTAGTGTCAGAAAAAACAAAAACCAGATGAAAAAATAAATAAAATTGACTGTAAAAACAAAACAAAACAAAAAAGCCATGGGTGTAGTACAGTGGTAGAGTGCTCCTGGGTTCAATCACCAGCACTGTTAAAAAAATTTTTTTTTCCTTCTTTAAACAGGACAGCTGGACGCGGTGAGTGACCCACACCTGTAATCCCCACTGATTTGGGAGACAGAGGCAGGAGGATCCCAAGTTCAAGGTCAGTCTCTGCAATAAAGTCAGTCTGCTATAAGGTCAATCTTTACAATTTAGGGAGATCCTGTCTCAAAAGGACCCTCAATGGTAAAGCAACCCTGGGTTTAATCCCCAGTATCAGAAAAAAATAAATTACATATCACCATTTTGCAACTTTTACTAAATTAATGGATCTAGGCACTCATCAGTAGCTACTAACATCACAAAATACAACTAGACATTACAGAACTCATGATGGAGGGGGAAATACACTTCAAAAAGAAAACTTCAGTTCTAATCTGGTAATCCTGGAAAACCAGCTACCAATTAATAGACAACACAGATAGATGATTAAGTTGACCAATACCTGAGGAATACAGAGCAGCAAAATTTGATCTGTGGGAAACCAAGGAACAACAAAAAGGCCTAAATTCTTCAAATTCCACATTGAAAGGGGAGAGGCAGAAGTGGTGGCACACACCCATAATTCCAGGGACTCAGAAGGTTGGGGCAGAAAGATCACAAGTTTGAGGCCAGCCTGGACAACTTAACGATACCCTGTTTCAAAATAAAAAGGGGTAGGGATGTATCTCAGTGATAAAGCAACTGTGGATTCAATCCCCAGTACTTAAGAGAAAGACAGTGAGACACTAACCAACCATATAACACCATACGTGGATCCTATGTCAGACAGACATACTCCCCCCAAAATTACGCATTTTAAAGCCTTCATTTCTTAGTTATACATCTAAAAATATTTTCAGAGTAAAAGTGATGTCTGGAATTCCTTCAAAATAATATGGGAAAGGGCTGGAGCAGTGGCTCAGGGGATATGGCAATTGCTCAGCATGCGTAAGTACACGAGTTCAAACCCCAGCATCACGTACCCAACGAAGCCTCGGAGCACTGAAAGCCACATGAACAACTAAATAAAAATTCATTCTTTCTTCCTCTCTCATTGTCCCTTCTCTCTTTAAATACAAATGATGATGATGATGATGATGATGATGATGGAGGAGAGAAGAGATGATTGGGAGTACGTACGGATCAAACTAAACTGCCCATGAGATAGACAGACTGCTGAAGCTTGATGGCTAAGTTAGAGTTTATCATATTCTACTATTTCTCTACAGAGCTAAATTTCTCCATAATTACTGGTTTGTAAAAAGAAATACATAGAAGCAGTTGGAAAACACTGAATGAATGAACCTTGAAATGTTCATTATGCACACGCAGGGTGGAGAGCTGCTGTCCACAGACCTGAGGAAATGAATTCGGTGGTTCCTTTCCTGGAGCAATTCTGCAAGAGCTTATCCTAAGTCCCTCCCCACAAAGCCCCAGGCTGTCAGATGCAGTCACCCCTTCCTGGTTCAGACAAAGGGCACCAGTGTAAATTCTTGCCCTACTTCACACCAGTAACTGAAAACTGAACAGGAAATATATCAGAAAGCAACTACAAAGCGACAAACACACAGGAAGTCAAACAAGTTAAAAAACCTGGAAAAAGGTGATTAAAACCAATTTTATTTTATTATTATTATTATTATTAATTTTGGTACTAGGGATTGAACCCAGGGACACTTAGCCATATCCCCAGCCCTTTTTTATTTTTAAGACAGGGTCCCCCTAAATTGCTGAAGCTGGCTTTGAACTTGTGATCCTCCTGCCCCAGCTTCCCCAGCCACTGGGATTACAGGTGTGTACCACCACACGCAACTCCAATTCTTTTTTTTTTTTTTTTTTTTAGAAAGGCAGGGGGCTAGAGTGGTGGCTCACCGGTTACAGCGCTTTCCTGGCATGCATAAGGACATGGGTTTGAACCCCAGCACCCCATGTATACAACCATGTGTCAGTGCAATAAAAATCATATAAAAAACTAATAAAATTGATTCTCTCTCTCTCTCTCTGTGTCCCCTCTTTCTTTTTTAAGAGAGAGGGATAGAGAGAGAGAGAGAGAGAATAGAGAAGCAATCTTTATTTAGTTTTTCATGTGACTTTCATTACTCAGACACTTCAGCTGTGTACGTGGTGCTGGGGTTTAGAACTCGAGTCCTCGCTCTTGCCAGGCAAGCGCCGTAAGTGCTGAGCCACCAATCCAGCCGCTCCAATCCATTTCTTAACTGCATGACTTCAATCCCTCATTCTGTAGCCTAAATGAGCAGTCTAGTTAGTACTGAATCTACTTTGCTTGAGTGCACTTAACTTTCACAACTTTAAGATACATATAAATTATACATTTAAATGAATGCAAAGGAAACTAAATTCATGGTAAAGTTACCTTGTGGATTATTTCCTAACAATAATCACCTCCCACATTCATCCACAGAGGAGGAAGTGAAAATATTACTATTTAAATATTAGTAATGACTTATCTATTAACATTCATTGAGCACTTATCATGTAGCTCTTCTAAAAACCTTCATTATTTTATGTATATTAACTTCATTTTCAGGACAACTCTATTAAATACATTATCATCCTCATTTTATACATGTGAAAATGACCAATTAAAGTGTATAAATATTTTTAAATGACTAGTTATACAAGGGATGATCCATCTTAGACTTCTAAGTTTTTGCTTTTGTTTTGCTTTTTGGCAGTATTAGAGATCAAACGCAGGCTCACTCATATACAATACAAGCAGGGGTACTACCACTGAACTACACTCCCAGCCCACATTCCCCGCCCCCCGCACCTTCAGTACAGGGGACCCAACCCAGCAGCTTTTTACCATCAAGCTATAGTCCCAGTTCTTTTTAGATTTCATTTTGAGACATGGTCACTAAGTTCCCCAGGCCTCCTTGGGTATGCAGTCTTCCTCTCTTAGCCTCTGAAGTAGCGGGAGTTAGTGGTGAGTGCAATCGCATTCGGTTACCGCCTACTTTATACTACTTTAAACAGACCCATATCTGTGTGTGTATGTAATCCCAGTGACTCAGGAGGTTAAGGCAGAAGGATCACAAATCCAAGGCCAGCCTTAGTAATTTAGCAAGTCCCTAACCAACTTAGCAAGACCCTGTCTCAAAATAAATAAAAAAGGGCTAGGGATGTAGCTTAGTGGTAAAGTGCCCCTGGATTCAATCTCCAGTACCAAAACCAAACAAAAAACATCAAATGAGTTATCTAATACTCAAATTAGCTGCACAGAGGTTCCTTATCACAGTATGGTGTATTTATGATTTTCCAAACCCTCTAATCCTAGAGGTTCTCCATTTTCTAAAAGGAAATTAACATACCAAAGTCTCTTCAAGTTTGTTTTAATAGAACTCTTTCTCTTTGGCCCTAGAAATGAGCGAAAATAACTGAACATACACAGTTCCAAAATGAGCAAAAGCCAAAGGGAAAGCGCCGAACGCCATCAGTTCCCTGAAGGCAGGGTCCCTGTCCAGGGATCCTACGGATCCCACGCAGGATACGCAGAACACCTTTCATCTGAGGCACATTTTCATGAAAGGAAACACCAAACTCTGCATACTCTACACAACACGTTCTAGTAGCCAGGCATGGTGGCGTACACCGATAATCCCTGGGACTTGGGAGGCTGAGAAAGAAGGATCTCAAATTCTAGGTTATCTTGGGCAATTTAGTGAGCCCTAGTCTCAAAACAAAACAAATGGGTGGAAGACATAGCTCAGGGGTAGAACACCGGAGGGGTAGTGGGGGGGCAGCAGGGGACAAATAGCATTCTAGGCTCTAGTTTTGTCAAAAATCTGGTATGTATGTTTGTTTTGTATGAATGTATTTTTTTAGAGACGGGGGGAGGGAGGGAAAGAGAGAGAAAGAATCAATTTTATTTAGTTTTTTTGTGTGGTTTTTGTTGCTCCTACACTTCATTGTGTATGTGGTGCTGGGGCTTGAACCTGTGTCCTCGTGCTTGCCAGGGAAGCACTGTAACTGCCGAGCCACTGCTCCAGCCCAAAATCCGGTCTTTAAATAAGGAGGGAAATAATGCTGCTAAGGAACTCCTCTGACTGAAAATACCTATCCTTAACATTCCTCAAAGTGCTACAACGGATCAACCTAACTTGCGGGTGGGAACCCGGTTTGACAAGGTAAGCCACTTCACTCTGGGAACCATTTCATAAGTCCTATTCCCCAAATTACCCCCTTCCTCCCGTAAGGAAAATGTTTACTCTATCACAAGACTCCCTTATTTCTCTATGAAGTCTCACCATCCGCTCGGTCACCAAATATTGGTAACAACAGTTGTTAATCTTTTTTGGATGATGGACCATTTTCAGAATCTGAGAAAAAAACCCAAGTTTTCTGCAAAGAAAAGAACAATGTTCACACAAACAATTTTGACAAGGTTCTAGAGAAATCTCAGGGCTTCTGATTAAGAACCTCCAGTCTTAGTTTCTCCCTCTATTGTGACCTTCACATTCAAGATGGCCTGATCTTGCCCATTTGACCTTTCTTCTCTCTCCCCTATTAACATTCCACCCTTTATCCCTTATGCAAATGGGCCCTTCCATGCCCAAGTCTCATCCACTACCCTACCTTGAGCAGTACTACCCAATGGCTACTACATGCCTCCTTCGAATTCCCACAACTGTGCTCAAGTACTGAAGACCTGTGCACCCCCAGGACTTGGACCTTGTCTTCAGAGTAAGGATAATCTTACTATTCTCTGAATCCTTCACATAGCATGCAGCACAGCGCTCTGTACATGACATGCATTCATTAATATGAATCCATGTCAAATCTAAAAACTTCAAACAGCCAATTGACAAGAATCTCAAGAACATTATGAGAGTCTAAAATTTGAGCTGCCCAGGACATTGAGGCAGTGAAGCAACTCTACCCATCATTTCCTAATCTAGTGCTCTGGCTTCTCAGAGATGAAAGGTAGACAAAGTGGAGAAACACAGGATGCTATCCAGGCCCCAGGGCCACCAATTTTGGTTACTTTTCTACAAAGCAAAAAGCAGCTGGGGTTCAGTAGAAGCTCTCCTCACCTCACCCCCAACACTCCAGTTACCATTCCCATGCAGGATCAGATTTTAAAGAAAACCCTACTCACCGACCTTGTGAAAATAAACACTTCCACAATAAAGTTATTTAACTTAATACTATCGGTTTAGCTAGTTAAAACCCATGTTCATGTTGCTAATAACCCACTGGACAGAACAACCTAGACACACAGACATTCAGCTGTTAGGTAACTGCCTTCACATTCTTAAAGCTCCAAACCATATCCTTTAAATAACTAAAATACAGAGATACTAAGTCCCAACAAGAAACACCATAAAATCTCCCCATGATTCTCTTCAACATTAAACACAGCTGTCTGAGATCATGTTTACATAGGTTAAAAAAAAGCCAGCATCAGCACTAACAAACTTTCTGATAAACAGACTCCTACACACCCAAACCAGAAAGGAAGTCAAAATTAAGAAGCTCAAAAACACTGCTATCTTTAACTTATGTGTTTTAAAAACAAGTAAACTATGCTGGATGTTTTGTCTCTTTTTGTGTAACACTTTTATACATACATATATATTTTTAAGACATTATTACTTCAACAGGAAATTCCAACTTCCCTAGTTCTAAATTAATTATAAAGTATACATAGTTCACACCTAGAATCTTCAGTACTTCAATTACTTAGAACTCAAACCACAAAGGAGAAGCTGATGTAGATCAAATTTCAGTGCTGGAATAGCAGATGGCAAAACTACAACACGTCAAGCAGCAAAGGCAATAGGGTGGAAGTAAAGGGAAATGTGCTTAAGTCAGAAATGATAGCATTCCCTCGCCCCAAAGTGCTAGTAATAAGCTTATTTCTCTTTCCTATTGCCAATCTTACCAAAAAGGACTATTAATGGAAATAATTATCAGTAACGTTGGTTCACAAACTGCAGGAATTTGTGACTCATGGGTCCAACCTTTTCCTCTCCACCTCAAAGCAGGCTCCTACTGCCTAGGCACGGTTGCCTTGTAGCTAATCACAGCCCATGGCAACAGAATGAGACGGCATACACGTACATTCCCTAAATGTAACAGCACCTGAGCTGTAAGGAATGTTTCAAATCTACAAAATATTTTCACAAACACCTCTCTTTTCTGTTCCCAAATCATTTACATATGGGGTCACTGTACCAGCTCATCCCTCCTCCTTCCCAATCTGTTAGTGTCCTCGTGTCACTACAAATGGTGCCTTAACCTTTCAACATTTTTGCACCTCATAATCTGCAACCATATGCAGAAACAGAGATAAAAGTTCAGAAAATGAAACTTGCTCAAGATGACAGTATCACAGCCCCAAATGTAGCCATTACATCAAAGGTCAGCATTTTCTGATATAGGACAACTTTAAAACAACACATTTTACATTAAAAATATGAAATAATGAGGCACACCAAATTCTCCCTACGAAAATATTCAGCAATTGCTACTTCAGGAACATTTAGTTCCATCATAAATGAAACAAGCCCCCTCCCTCCCCCGCACTGGCTCCAATTTTAGAAAACAAAGCAAAATACTATCTGCAAAAGAA
>PVKS010009643.1:0-63206 GCA_004027875.1 Aplodontia rufa | reverse complement strand
AATGATATTGCAGCCTTTGAAGGTGAATGGATGGCTATGGAAGAAATTATGCTTAGTAACATCAGCTTAACCCAGAGATACAAGGGTCGAATGTCTCCACTCATCTGTGGAGGTTGGGACTAGACCCTGGCCATTCAGAAAGATGGTCTATTATCATGTGTTAAATCCAGATAAGGTGTAATGTTATACAGCCTAATACTTTTTTAGAGATATTGTGGGTAAGGAAAGGGAGGGATACGAGTGGGTAATTGGGGGGTGGGCACTCCTAGGGGTAAATCTAGTATCCAGAAACTATACACATTTTATATTATTTTGTTAAAAACTTGTATGGTTGTTCAAAAATTTTTAAAAAAGTTTTGTTTTTGTTATTGATCATGCACACGGATCAAGGATCTGAAGTGAGCAAATGAGTAAGGGGATTGTTTAGATTAATAATAAGTAATAAGAATTCATTTTTAACAATTTAAAAAAAGGTTCCATTAGGTGTAGTAGAGGAAATACTAAACTTAAATCCAGAAACTTCAATTTCTTTATCTTTACAAAGGTAGGCGATAGAGTTAAATTTATTAAGTGCTTTTGCTATAAGGTATCGTAAACTTTAATGCATTTGATAATTTTCATTCAAGCCAAATACACTACCCTAAACATTGAGGCATGCATGATTGAAATAACAACAACAAAAAACTCAAAGAAGAAATGTTTCATTTTCTTCTGTCACCAAAATAATCTTACTAGAAATCACATTATTAATGATCCCCCTATGCAAGATAGCAACGCTGGCTTAAATTCAGATGGATGGCTGTAGCTAATGTAAAATTTTCAGCATCATTTCACTTAAATTCAAAATTCAAATTCAACAAACATTTATTGTGCCAGAAGCTATTCCATGTGGAATATATAAAACAGTGACCCTGTCCTAAAGACGCTGACAGCGTGGTTAAGTCATTTCCTCACAGTAGGTTCTCAACACAGAATAGCTGCTACTTAAAATAATGGGGCAGAATACTAAGAAATATGAAACTTAAATCTCAAAAATCTCCAAGCCCTATTCAAACCCAGGTTCACTTTTAGGAGATACTTGTACTTTTTTTTAATACTTAATGTAGTTTGCTTATATTAAAACAAATGATTTAAAGAAATTTGAGTTTTGTGTGTACTATATTTGTATCTATGTATGCATACATGTGTATATATATAAAATATATGAAAATTCTTATTAATAAATTATACTAATTTTAGCATAGGTCATGTTAAAATTAACTATTTATACATTTTTAATTCTTGAGTCAAATTTTCAAAATTAACAGAGAAATATGATTGACATCAAAACAGTAACCTGTTATAACATATAATTACTTAATTTTTAAAATTACCTCCCTATAATTAACTAATACACTAATAATTAAGCAATATGTAATTAAGTTAGTTATAGTCCCTGCCACTTAGTCATTTAATCATAAAAGTGAATTATATTTTTATAAACAAATGAAACAAATATGAAATCCATTAATTAAATATGTGGTTGGAACTAAGAATAAACATTAAGGATAGAAATTATCAATTTCCACAATCTGTGTAATTAGGAAACATGTTTTACAATGAAGTACATAATTATTATATGGAGTTGTGGTTCGGTTCCTTGGTTTGAATGCAGGCTCTGCCACTTCTAACTATGATGTGCAACTTAACCCCTCCAAGTTAATTCCTTCGTTGGCAAAATAAGGATAACAGTGGCCACTTCAACAGGTTATTGTAAGAATTAAATAAGGTAGCACTTACTGTAATCTTTTACACCTGGAAAATCCTAAGCACAGTTGTTACTCAGCCAATTTGGGAAATGGATCATTTGATATTAAGTCAAAATTCTGTGCTATCCTTTAACCAACCTAGCCCATCTCTCTTGACAAGGAAATGCAATGATGGAAGCAGGAGCATTGTTATTTTGATAAAAATGTTGGAGTCTTCTCCAACTAATTACGCCTGTCTGTCCAAAAGGATCAGGATGTTACTCCTCAAAGTTTCTGTATATCCCACTTGGCAACTGCTTCAGCAAATTAGCTCTGATAGCTTGGGGCTCACACTTCCAAACAGAGAACTTACAGAGATGGATCTATTAAGGGGAGAGAAAAGATCAAAATTACTCTGGCTAAAAAAAAAAAAAAAGTGAATAAAATCTGTTGGCAGGACATTAAGAACACAGGGTGGTTTCAGAAAGCTGGAAAATGAGGCTTGGAACTCTGGAGAAACAGATTCAGCTCTGTGGAGTGGTTATGGACTCATGAGGAACTCACTGTAGAAATCGCCTGATCAAAGGCATCCTCTGGGGAGGATGCAGTCTCATCCTTTGTCCCATCTGTTTGCGAGGCTTCTAAGGATATGTGCCCACATCTGCCTGCACAGGGGCACAGAAAAGAAATTTCTATCCTATTGGACCACTCTGATGCAAAGGACACACCTAGACTCCAGTCCCAGAATACTGTGCAGATGTGTGCTTTGAGAAGCGGAAATGGGCTCTGAAGAGTCTCAGAAGGTGGGCTTGTTGCAGTCAGATCCAAGTTTAGGTCTTCAATATGCCCCAAAGGCCCATGTATTAAAGGGTTGGTCCCCAGCCCATGATGCTATTGGGAGGCAGTGGAACCTTTAAGATGGGAGGTCTTTAGGTCTCTGCATATGTGTCCTTGAAAGTGATTGTGGGACCCTGGTCCCTGTCTCTCTCTCTCTCTCTCTTTCACTTTTGGCCATGAAGTGAGCAAGTTTGCTCTGCTTCCATGATGTGTTGTGTTGTCTCTCTCAAAGCAACAGAATCAACAAATCACGGACTGAACCCTCAAAAACTAGGAGTCAAAATAAACCTTTTCCCTTTTTAAAATGATTATCTCAAGTACTTGTTTAGTCAAGGAAACCAACTAACACACCATAGAAATTCATGAAGCTTAAATGTAATTTCTCTAATATCACTGGGGAGAGGACCAGTACAAGTTTCCCCTTGGGGACCTTTAGGAATCACAATACTTCTAGGATTTACATTAGGAGAGGGTACCAACATGCAGAAGATGATTATAAGCTAGTAGAACTGAGATGATTTCTTGTCAATAAAATGGCATTATTTGTGAAACACAACACACCCTGGAATGTAAAGTGGTACTTCTCACACTTTAGGAAAAGCAGACACGTTTATAAGCAATCAGTCGCAGTCATGGCATTTTCTTCCCCCACACAAGGTTCCTCTCAACCAACTCTCTTCCGTTTTGACAATATAGTGTTTTAATCACAGCAAAAGTATTTTAAGTCATTCAAAAAAGAATTCATACCCTTAGAGTATGCTAAACACACACACACACACACACACACACACATACACCATGCTATTTTTTTTTTAAAGAGAGAGGGACAGTGAGAGAGACAGAGAAAGAGAGAAACAACTTTTATTTGAGTTTTTCACATAGCCTTAGTTGCTCCAACAGTCAGTTGTGTACATGGTGCTGGGGCTTGAACCCAGGTCCTTGTGCTTGCCAGGCAAGCGCCGAAACCGCTGAGCCACCGCTCCAGCCCCTACACCATGTTATTTAAGTATTTATAAAGTACTTCCATTCCAGGTTTAACTTGCAATGTTCAGGTATTGGAAGGAAAGAGCCTAAGAATAGGAAATTCATTCTAATGAGGTTTATCTCTGGAGCAGCAATCAAATAGGAATTCAGGGAATTTTCTGACATTAGTATTAGAAGCACTAGTTTGTTTGCATCGGTTAAATTTACTGTGCTTAACTTTTCAATGCCAAGACTGTCACATTTCCAGGAAATGTTTTATTCGCTCAGTTTCCTTTGTCTGCAAAATGAAGCCATCACTGAAATATTTCCAAGGAAATCCCAGTAGGGATCATTATAGACGGAGAGGTAATTGCGTAGATGGAATGAATTGACTCCAAGTCTTTGTACATGTAGAAAGGCAAATACTAGTCCAACGATACTGAGGTCAACAGATCTAGGGGCTGAGAGGTAAAAGCCACAGTGTAATGTTATGATTAATGGTATAAAAGAAAGCCAAGGAAGTTTAGGGGGAGAAAACCACTTGTCATATTTTTTCAAAGAGAGATCCAGAAACTGTACATTTTGCTAAATATTAAAAAGTCCGCATGATACTAAAGTTCTTTAAAACTGAAAAAAAAACCAAATTGTATACTTTTTTTCACCATAAAGTTTGATATACAGGATTTTTATATCTTAATGTATGGTTGATTATTTTTATAGTTAATTTTTTAAATGCCTATATGTTCTGTCAGGGAAATTTTTATTTGTCCTATGTTCTTTTTCTTTTTTTTTTTTTAAGGTAAAGGGACAGTGACAGAGGGAAAGAAAGAGAGTATTGGTTTTATTTAGTTTTTCACGTGTCTTTTGTTGCTCTGATGTTGTGTACTATGTTGTATACTTGGTGCTGGGGCTCAAACCGGCATCCTTGCACATGCCAAGCAAGTGCTATAACTGCCCAACCACCACTCCAGCCCCTTGTCCTATGTTCTTAAAGGTAGTCTCCTTTTTGGCTCTGGAAATGTTATGATTTTTGCTTTCATTTTAGATCTGTGATCTGTTGGAATTACGGTTTATATATGTGGTAATTAAGTGCCACATTTTTCATTTGACTGTCCAATAAGCATTTATGGGGGGGGCGGGAATCCTCTGTGTCACTGAATCGAGTCCTTGTTGAAAACTAACTGGCCACATATGTGCAGGTCTATTTCTGGAATCTATTTGTTCCATTGGTTTATCTGTCTAAACTTACCATATTTAATCATTCTCTTTCAGTTCTTTGTATTTTCATAAACATTGTAGAATCAGCACACCAATTTATTATTTTAAAAACTTGGGGAAGACCTACTACATCATCCCTAAATGATCTAAACCTAGAGGGAGAAATAAACTCTACCTTGGTTAAACTACTTCCATTTTGAATCTAGCTCTAATGGACCAACTGTCAAGTGGTGGACCAGCTGCTCCAGCCAGGTGAGTATGAGAAGGCAGCTCCACCAGAGCCAGGGACTAAAAGGATATTAAAAGGATGATGGGCAGGTAAAACGACACCTACCTGCCACCTCACCAACACAGCCCCAGAACTCAGGAGAGTGGAGTCTTCACTGCCTTGATTAGTTTTGTGTTGGATACTATTCTGAAAACACTCGGTTGGTTTAAAATATGCTGCTAGCTATCTACTTGTTTATTGACTCTGAAATACAAATGAAGACACCTAAAGCAAAATACATGAAGGAGAACTGCTCTGTGGCTCCAGAGATCTCAGAGGGGAATGCTGAAGAATGAAGGAAGCAACCCAGCTCTCAGAGAAGCCTCTCAGCATGAACTATTACACCTGCCAAATAAGGGGGCCTCAAAAGGTACTACTTTGCTTGTTTTCATTTTATTTTCACTAGTCAAGCATCAAGGTTAAACAAAAATAGGAAGGGATGTATTTTCAGATTAAAGGTACAAGACTGGGAGCTATTGGGAACTTAATTTTAAAAAGCAAAGGTTGGGGGAGTGGCCTGTGCCAAATGTTTCCTGCAAACCCAGGTGAAGTTGTGAAACATGAATGTGACAGATCTGCAATCTCCCTGTTAACGCCTGATGACTCCACATGAGCATTATAATTGGAATGTGATGTAGAGAGATGATTCAAATGATCCTTTTGGCAGAAGAACTAAATTCCTTGGAAATGCCTTGTAGCCTGGGCTGAACTTTCTGCTCCTAACTGGTTGGCTTATCTTCATGGTGTGTGGCCATGGAATGAGTAAGAGAGTCAGCTCCATCCTGTGAGTCTCAGGGCTGCTCAGGAAGCTGTTTGGCTACATTTCAGAAGGATGCGTGGCACCGGTGATCTGAGGATTGCCCTGTTCCCCATTTTCCCATCTCCGATTCCTTCACCTTACAATCTGACTAATGCCTTTCCCAAATGCTAGAGACAGGACCTTAGCAATGGATAGGACACCATGAGATGAGAAAACTTGTATAATAAATAGGCTCTCTGAAAAAAAAAATTTAAAGTAGAAGATAATTTCCCAGCCCTTGAGCAAGAAAATTTCTTTCTTTCTTATTTTATGTTTGTCTTCTTTTCTTCCCATGACTCCTAGCCCCTCCCACCTACATTCTGGGGATAAAACCCAGGGTCTTACACAATGTTAAACATGCACTCTACCCCTGAGCTACATCTCCAGCCAGCTTTTTGTTTCATCTACTGAAATCATCTATCCTAAAGCCCTTTTTGTATTGAATTGCTAAATAAATAAAATTGCCAGATGATGGAAGAATTTTGAATTTAAAGGTGTATGAAGAACCATGATCTTACATTTAACTTAGAGCACTTAATCTGAAGCATTATCATTCACTAATGGTACTGTTTTAATTCAGAACCTGTATATAGTGCTGTCAAACAGCTTTCTGAAGGAATTCAGTGAACAAGAACCCTGACTTCATATTTTCAATACCATGTCGGTTGTTTAGGTCAATAACAATGTGTGTCCTTAGTTGACATCACCTGTCCTTTCCCCATCCCTCAGTTTTAGGTAGATACATGAGCACCAAGATAACCATATCAGGTAATCTCAAGTAGAAAGGGACATCCTGGACCAGGAGACCAGGTTAAGACTCATTTGGGAAATGAGGCAGCTTCATCCCCTTCACATCCTCTCTACCTTTACCTGACACATATCAACAAGCAATGTAACATAGTGCCCTTATAGCCTGCCCTTCCTTTATAAATTGAGCCATGGTCCTGATTGCTAGCAAGAGAATAGGAGTTTATGGAATGCCTATCTATACTGTACCCTCCTTTCCTTCCTTTTTTATTTTCTCCTAATTTATTTTATTTGGCAATATAATTTTCATTTTTATTTCTCATTTTGAATCATTTATGGAACAAAATATGATTTATATTATTATTATTTTTAAATTATTATAAATTAGTATGATTAATGTGTATACATAAAAATTCAGAGGTATCACAGACAGAAAATAGGTTTTGGAGTCCAACCATCCTGCTTCAAATCTCTGTTCTGCTACTCAGTTCCCATGAGACCTATGAAGAGTTCAGTTTCTTCACCTGTGAGTTTGGAATGAGAATATATCTTCCTAGGACAAGGCTGTCATCAGCTAGGACCAACTAATCACCTGTGGTGCATCATTAGCTATGCTTGTCTACGAAACAGGTTATCTGCAAAGTGTTTAGGGATGATTCCATCTTCTCAACAGGACTGAGCATTTACTTCCAAGTCGCTAAGGCTAAATTCAACGGTATCAGCACTCCAGTTTTCCCCATCCTAATACAAAACTACAAACTGTAATCATCCCTAAAGTGTCATACAGATTCAGGAGAGAAAGACATAGGAAGATCAGACAGAAGAGGAGGAGGAGGAGGAGGAGAAAGCCCCTGAGTGAATCCTCAGGTGGTTACCTAAGAATCACCAAGCCAACAGGAGCAGCTCTGTGATTGGCTCCCCATCTACATGCTCACCAGCCAAGGGCAGTCCCAGCATCAACTGAAAACTTGTAAAAAGTATAAATTAGCATCTCTTACTGTGTAGCCCAAAAGTCTATGATTTAACAAACTCTCCAGGTGATTCCATACACATGCAAGTTTGAGAAGCACTGCTGGAGAATATTAATGCCAGAAGGTACCGTTAGCCATTATCAGCCAATCCAGACAAGTTAAGCCAATGACCACAGACCAGACTTAACCCCCAGGATTCGTCATTTGGAACTATCAAATATTTTTTCTTTTTAATAGCTGTTTTCACAGTTTAAAAAATCGGATTTCTAGGGGCTGGAGCGGTGGCTCAGGGGGTACAGTGCTTGCCTGGCATGTGCGAGTATGAGGGTTCAAATCCTGGCACCACATACACAACAAAGTGTCTGAGCAACGAAAGTCCATGAAAAACTAAATAAAATTGATTCTCTGTCTCACTGTCTCTCTCTCTTTAAAAAAATGGATTTCTAGCTTATCCTAAGACTATGGCAAAACTAAACCTCCGCTTCCATGGGGCCCCATTTAACAGGAGTAGAATAGCTGTGTCCTTTGTAAAATAGGCCTGTACTCTCTACTTTGCCAGAGTCCCTCTCAGTCCCAGTTTTTCCAAACCTGATCCTTAAAACACTAGCTTCTAGTCCTTGTCAGGCTGCTGCGGTCATTTGGCTTGACCACACCTGATCTAATTCAAGTCCTCCACCCCATTTCAGAAAAGTAAACTTATAATCAGAGAGCTTAAGCAAATTTAGTGAGCAAATTAATAATGGAATAACAATTTATATAAATGGTAGCTCTTACTACAATATCATTTCTAAAAAGAACTAATTTGGACCAGAATGCCAATTTTGCAATACTTTCTA
This sequence comes from Aplodontia rufa, assembly GCA_004027875.1. Taxonomy (NCBI): domain Eukaryota; kingdom Metazoa; phylum Chordata; class Mammalia; order Rodentia; family Aplodontiidae; genus Aplodontia; species Aplodontia rufa. The sequence goes on along the minus strand of PVKS010009643.1, from coordinate 54,840 downwards.
CACTGTAGTTCTGCATCTTTTTTTCCCCCTTTTCACTTCATCCATGTTTATTTTCATCCTTCCCTATCAATCAGAAAGTTATTTGGAAGAGAGTGACAGTGCAATTTGCTCAGTTTCAAAGGGGACAATAAAAAAAAAACAATTTTGCTTTCACTGTGACTAGCTGTCATCTTGGTATTACGTAGCCAAGGTGTCTCATTTCTAACAAACCCAGAAATTATACTTGTAAATGGCATGCTTGCGTTTGTGAAAGAAGACATTTCTCAGGTGCTTGTAATTCAGATATTTAAAGTTTCCTAGGTGGTTCCGTTTTATGCAACCAGGTTTGGAAAACAGTGATTTGGATGACTCTGGTATAATCCAATTATCCTTTCTCTCACCCTCACAAATGGCATGATCATCTCTTTCAACGTTTTCAAGCTGATTGAATTATAAGAAAGTTCTTCCTCACATTGAGTGGAGATCCACTACCCGTAATACCTGCTTCCACTACTTCCACTACTTCCCTGCGAAAGCCGTTTACGACATTTTATACAAGCCCACCCACTGTCCCTCAACTGTTCTTTAAATGATTCAGTTTCCAATCTGCAATCGGTTATGGTTAGCATCCTAAGGATATAATAATGAGATTTGTCTTTTTATGGAAACTACATTCTGAGTTAGACATAGAACTAAGAACTTTGAACCACTTCTCATATTTTCAACAAGTCAAACAAGTAGATTCTATTTTTTTAATTACCAAAGCCAGTATTGGTTCTGAAGTAGTCTTGCTAGTAAAAGCTATGGTGGTCAAATCTGGTCACATTTTTTTAAGTAGAAGCTTCTGGTCTAGACCACCATAGTTCCAGATTTAAAGTTAAGAAACAAATCTTTGCTTAATTTGCTTTAGACTGGACCTCATATCTGTTTTTCTACCATTTTTATCAGTGCATTTTAATTATACATAGCAATGGGACCAATCTTGTATCAGACAGGCTGAAAGATGAACCTTTCAAAGTGCCAGCAATAGCCTGCCAAAGCTCTATGCTTGATCCATCATCTGCACCCACTATAAGCATGGGGTGTGGGTAGCTTAGCTTGTGAGGCCATTAATCACAAGAGCTCTAACCAAATGCTGGGGGGACAGCCAAATAATCATTTGTGAGGAGTCTTCAAGAGGGGCTGGATGACAGAACTCTATTAAAATGTGGACTATATATGGAAATGTGAGATGAAGAGAAAGGGGAGAGCCTGGTTTGGGGTTGGGTTGAGTTGGGTTGGGTGTTCACAGGCACGTGCCAATTGTACATATTTACGGAGTAAAGTGTGATATATCAGTACTTGCACTCAATATGTATGGTTTGGTTTGGTTTTTGCTAGTCCCTCTTCTCCCTGTTTTCCTCATTCATCTTCCACTTCCAAATAATAATATTTAATTTAAAAAGTAATTATGGTCTATAATTTCAAAGCATATCCCTAAAAATAAAGAATAAGAACTTCAAGGTATGTTCAACTAATATGAATCTTTTTTTGAAACTAATATGTACCCAAGGAGGACACATATTAAAAAACTTTTGCACACACATGTGTACTTGGAGTGGTGTGTATTTTTATCAATATAGTTACATATAGATAGATATTATTATATACATATAATAAAATTATATTTTATATCTAGAGATCCAAGCAATTAAATCAATGTATAGTTGTGTATACTTATGTGTATATATGTAATATATGATAGATATAGTTTTTATAGTTTTTTTTAAGAGAGAGGGACAGTGAGAGAGACAGAAAAAGAGAGAAACAACTTTACTGAGTTATTCACATGGCCTTAGTTGCTCCAACACTTAGTTGTGTACGTGGTGCTGGGGTTTGAACCTGGGTCCTCGTGCTTGCCAGGAAAGCACCGAAACCACTGAGTCACCACTCCAGCCCGATAGATACAGTTTTTACAAAATAATTTGTGAAGTTTTTATGGTACTGCACCTTTTAGGACAATTATTTTTTCTTTTCCTTTGGTATCAGTGATTCAACCCAAAGGCACTAAACCACTGAACCACATCTCCAGCCCTTTTTATTTTTTTATTTTGAGATAGGATCTCACCAAGTTGCTTTGGCCACACTAAGTTGCTGAGGCTGGCTTTGAACTTGTGATCTACCAGCCTCAACCTCCCTAGCCACTGGGATTACAGGCATGCACCAACACATCCAGTCAATCATTTTACTTTAAACACGATTTTAGAATATGACTTTTATGCTCTTTAAGAGAACTGAACCAAGTGTGTCAAACATTTACACTATATTGTAGATACTGTCTGTGTCAAATTCTATCAGAGTGCTAGCCATTTTAGATAATGCTCAAAAGAAAATTAAGCTTGAAGTGCAATTTATATTTTTATTTTTAAATGATTTGTACTAATTGATTCCTTTTTAATTGAAAGTTAGGTGGTTTGATTATACAACCTCTATAACAAAAACAAAGTCAGCTGCAATCACTTGATTTATTTCATGCTTTGCTACCCTGCCAATATTAAATTAATTCACCTCCTAATAAAAATAATTCCTAATGTTGAGAAAATACAGATAAGTAGAGAGAAGCTTTATTAAGATCATCAGTATTAAAAACTAAATCCTTTTTTCTCATTAAAAAAGATACAGTCAATTTAATTAATGCACATTAATCCCTAGTTGACATTAAATTCATGTAAAAATCTACACTCATATAGATTATTAACACCAATGCAAAAGAAATGTTTCAAATGATTCATATATAGAAGAAACATTTCTAGAGATTCAAGTGATTATATCCTTAAATATTCAATAGACGAACTAATCATTGGGGGTCATTTTTTTGGTTTACCAAATATTTTTAATTTAGGAAAAGAGAAGACTGGAAAAAATATCTTTTCTGGGAAACAGATTAGAAAAGTTCTCCAGGATGTTGATCCATAGTTAATATTTCCTTCTAAATTCACTTAAAGTCATTATAGCATGAAAGTTGAGCCCTAAATTATCTTTAAACTTACATTATTGAACTTCTTATTTTGAGAGATGGCTGTAGTTTGTAAAACTGTCTAATGTTTTTTCCTTTACTTTCTCTCAAAAAAGAAACTTTTTTATAAAGCAATGTTTAGTTTGCCACCAGAATCTTTAAAATCATTTTAGATTGTAAAGCTATTTTATTTTAAAACATGTTTATGCATAAACTTATTTTAATTGGATTTTTAGAACATTCTGACCTCAAATTATAAGTATATGCCAGGTGGTATATATTTTTATTCTGGCTTTATCAATCTGTTTTCAGGCCAGAGGTCACTTCACACACAAAAAAATCATATATTTTCACACTAATCTCAGATTATATTCTCATTCCAAGTACATGCAGACCAGCCTTATAAAAGTTTAACTTCAATTCATGAGCTCATTTATGGAGGACTCGAATCTTCCACCGGGGCAACAGGAGCCAAGCAAAACAACTGTCTTTCCAATGTACACGAGCTGAAAGAACTTACCTTTCACGTTAAATAACAACAAGAAATAGACTTGTATTTTATCCAGCTACTCAATTTAATGATAAGCTCTAGAGCTAATTAATTTAATAGACTACAAAATGCCAATTTTCTTTATTTACCTTTTTTTGTCTTGATAAACATTAGTGTGCTTGAATGGATACCTCTATTTTCCTTGGAGTTTTAAAGCTTCCTTTCATGTGTGTGAAAAATGGCTAAATATGTCAGGGTTTATCAAACAGAGCCTTGCTTTTTTGGCTGGTCCTTTTCGCCTTATCTAACAAACACATTACCCTCTCCATCAAAATATGGCAGAGCAAACAGTGCAGTGGCCTGCACACATAACCAGAGCTAGCTTTAAACAGTCCCAAGACTCTTTAAACTCAGCCAGAAAGCTGATTAGGTCCCAGATCTTTGGGCATTATCTTATTTTTGATAGTTGTGCTATGAAAAGGCAATAAAGAAAAAGCTATCTAATAGAAAGGCAAGTTAAAGAGTCTGCTTACTTTGGGGCTGTACTTGAAAGGAAGGGGGAAGAAAAGAACTGTGTAAACTAGTTTAACTACTTGCTAAATCTCAAAAAGGAGCAATGCTTAAAAGGAGAATTTATATGTGAGTTTAAGGAGAACCAGGATATTTCCTTAAATCTCAGCAATTCATATTCAGGAAACAATAGATCACAGTGGCTCATCTCCTTTCTGGGGATAGTCTAATTTTTGTTTAGTACCTTTTAGACAACTTTGAAACTATTAGTCAGAATAAGAGAAAGTCAAAGATTCATTCCAGGCCTGTGGAGCAATTATGGAGAGACACAACTGGAAGGTTGGTGTATTTCTGGAAAGGTATTTTTACTGTCATCTAAAAGAGTGAATTAAGGGAAAAGTGAGACAATGTCTAATGCTGCTGCTGAGTTTAAACATCTAAAAGTCATTTTCATAACAAATAGAGAGCAACAGATTATTTTTAGGAGGAAATATTTTATCAGATATGTAAAGTCCATGCCTGGTTTGGGGCATCTTAGTCTCATGAAAAGTCCAGAGTCTCAGGACTCCACCTATCTATGGTGTACATGCAGAGTGGAAACACACTCTTATGACACTGAGCAACTGAAAAGAGAAGTGAGTAGGATATGGGACTCTGAAAAGAGAAGAGGGGTGTGGTTCAAAGTACAAGGTCAACAGTAACACATGTTAGAAAATACCAGCTCCTGTCCAGGCTTGTTTGCATGAATTAGCGCCAGGGGTGATGTAACATGCATGAAATTATGTTGTTTGCAGGAAAATGGATGGAGCTGGAGAGCATCGTATTAAGCAAAATAAGTCAGACTCACAAAGTCAAGGGCAAGATGTTTTCTCTCATATGTGGAAACTAAAGAGAAGAGCAGGTGAAAGAAGAGAAGGTCTCACGAAAAACAGAAGGAACACTAGTAGGGCAAGGAAGAATATAGGGGTAGTGAGAAAGGAAGGGTAAAGGGGATACTAAGGAACAAAATTGACTAAATTATGTTACATGCATGTGCAAACACACCAAAATGAAACCCACTATTCTATATAATTATTATGCAACAATACAATTTTCAGGAAAATGAAAACCATTCAGACTTGAGGTTCTGTGATCTAACTGTAACAAAACAAGTCTATGTTGGTTGAACCCAAGAGAAGAAGCTATTGTTAACCACTTTTCAAACACCAGTTTCACTTAAGCTGTGATCTCAAGTCTCTAATGAAAGTGTCAGAAGACCAGTTCAAAAACAGTAAGAAAGTTATTCCATACTCCACATAACGCTGTTATCATTTTTCATTGAAACTGGTTTTATCTTAATTCCAAAACTCAACATGTAGGTGGGAAAAAAATCAAACCCTAAAAATTTTATTATTTCAACTCATTCATTTTCATATCAATATTCTAATCTTTAGTAAACATTCTAACATGTTTTTAAGATATATCTCTTTCTGTTAAAAGTAAAGTTAGACTTTAGCCACCTCATAGCGTATGGTGTCCACCTCATATAAAATGCATATCCTAGAAGGATGCTTTTAGGAAAGAATGTTGAAATATCACTAACATGTGAGATTTCTTTAACAGAAGATGTTAAATGTGCTGCAAGAAGCTTCGCTGCTTAGCATTAGGCTGTTGAGCATGGTGGCCTCCTTACCACATGCAGTACCTGGATAGAAAATGACACACTCATTTGAATTTTGGCAGGGTTTGCCTGTGAATTGGTATCAAATATTCTGGTAGCATTGCCGCCACTTCCTGGAGCTGCATTTTAGCTCAGGTTTTACATATAAACTGCTTAGTGTAGCTACGACTTAGGGACACAAGGAGGGCAGTGATCCCTTTGCCCCCTGTGAAACTTCAGCACAGTACAAATTTTTAAGGGGTCTTAATAAAACTAATTCAAACTAGGGTTTAAGTTTTGATGTCTGGTAGCATTATAGATGACCATAATAAAATTATTATTTGTCCACAGTGATATTAATAACAGATCAGTGCAAATCAATAACATATCTGTGCCATAAATAATAGCTGGTGGATGAATGGAAATTATTACCTGCCAGACTCTGCTGTAGAAGTTTCACATGAGTTAACTCACATAATCCTTTCAGCAATCCCTGATATACGTATTATTATTTCACGAGATGAAGAAACTCAGGGACAGAGAAATTAAGTAACTTGCCCAGGGCTGCACAGCTAGGAAGTGGCCACACTTCAAAGAACTTAATTTATATGTGCACATATGTATAAGCATGCATTAAATATTCTCAAAGTGTCCCTTAGAAAATAAATAGGACCCCATTCAATTTATTTTGACTCCCCAGGAAACATGTGAAATTTTCTTCATTATCACAGAAGGTACATAGTATTCCATTAAAGAAACCTGGTAGTGGATGGTTTTAAGAGGTTTGTTCTCAAAGGAAAGCAATGATTTCTAAAACATTTTGGAAAATAACTACAAATTGACTCACATGGTATCTCAAAACTACTTTAGCTTGGGTGATTAAAATGTGTAGAATTTATTCATCATGAAAAAAATCCTTTCCTTCACCTTGTTTGGTCTGCCTTTTTGCCCCTGAGTGCCATGAGGTCATGGGTAAATATTTCCTTTGCCCACTGGCCTTTCTCTTTCTCTCTGAATGCTGTGTCTGTACTTACTTCAGTTAATGGCTGTTTTTTCAGCAGAAAGATACATCTCCTGGAGTTTTGCAAATATTCCACTTCTTGTCATTGAACATCATCTAAAGATAAATAGCAACATCTAGGGATAAAAAGAGTTGCTGAACATGATATCACCAGCGAAGAAGGCATGCCACTGGGATCTCTCAAACCTGCCCCAAACATGAAACAAGAAGAGAAAGACTTTAGCACCATTCCAAAAATGGGGAATTTAATGACGAATATGCTAACTGACATGGAGAAAGGGTATCACATTTGGCTGGTGTCTTTATCATCATTTTAATGTACACAATCAAACCAAAGTTATACTTTTATGAATAATATACAAGAATGTGAAGAAATTTTTAATGTTCAATGTTGCCATTATCTCCCATCACTAGGTATATTTAAAAAGAAAAACAGTAACTATTCCCCCAATATTAACCCAAGAACTGAAGGAGGAAAATTGTTTTAGACATACTGATTTGGCAGGGGCAATTATGCACTTAACTTTCTTTTAATGCTATGAATCTTTATATACTAATGCACTTAACCATTTTGGAAATGACCTTTCCATGTGACTTAAAACAACAGAATAAAACTTTGATGGGCAAAGAGGTTTATACTGCTGCTAAGATGGCCTTTTCAGGTTCCAAGACTCTCTAAAGGACGAAAAACAAAAACACCAAGCACAATAAACAGCATTTCTGTCCATGGACATCAGTACATGTTTAAACTATGCTTTTATATGCATGTGCATACACACGCGCTGGTACACACACACACACACACGCACATGCACACTTACCAGTCAGAATAAGAGTAATCTAAAAAGATGCACAGAAAAATATGTCCCATTTTTATCATGGCAAAAACAGCTATTGAATAAATGTACTTGGTTAGTAGACACACACACACACACACACGCACACACACACACACTCAGTTGATGTTAGGGGAGGAAACGGTCAAACCACCTCCTTCTGGGCTGGAGGCACAGTTAAGTGGTAGAGTCCTTGTCTAGCAAGTGTGAAGTTCAGCAACACACACACACCAAAAAAAAAGAGGTGGGGGAAGGAGAAGGAGAGAGAGAGAGAGTTGGGGATGGGGAGAAGACAGAGGTTTTTATTAGAAACATAATAGAAAATAATTTATTCACTGTTCAGATACTAGGTAATGCTAATTTCATATCACAATTTTTAAAGTCACTAGTAAGTGCCCAGATCATTGAGATTATTTATTTGAAAATACACAAATATCATGAACACTCTGCATACTGAAGAGTTTGTCACTTGTGGGCAGAAAAAAATCATTCTTCACCCTTGGAGTTAAGTAGTGGGAGTAAAAAATCCAGTTTGCTGTCTGAAGACCTTTTGAACTAAATCCACAAAACACACTCAGAAGAGTATTGCAATATAGATAGGGGTGTGTGTGTGTGTGTGTGTGTGTACCATTTTGTCTACCTTTCCATTGCTTTCACACCCCAAACCTGTTATTGAGAGCAAAAGCCAGAAGCCCAGGTATTTGACTTTGTCCTTACCATCTCTCCACCTCCATGCCACTCCCCTGCCCAGCTAAGGAAATGTTGATACAGCCACAGAATCATCTGATCACTCTTCTGAAAGTAGGGTGAATAAAGTTTGCATGCCCTGTAATTATTAATTATAACAACCGAACAATCTCAGAGGCATTTAAAATATTTGGGGGTTGCAGGTAGAGAAAGGTTTGTCCGAGCTAGTTGTTCATTGAAATCTCTTACAGGATTTTTTTTTTTTTAACCTAGTCTGTGATGCAGAACCTGCTGTGCTAAATTATGAACCAAAGGCTTTGGGGTGGGAACAATCAATCAAAATACCTGGGGTAGTGTGTAATGTGCATGCTCTTGTCAGCATGAACAGGCTGCCCCTGAACACAGTCCCCCAGCAGGTTAAATAAATATGATACTATAGACAAACCGACAGGATCACACGGCTGCATCAATCAGCTGTTGATAAAATACAATCTTCCTTTAATACACGCTGAGAAAGTTATTTAACACTTACAAAACCTATATCCATTTCTTGTCCTTTTTTTTTCTTTCCTCCCCCTTAGTCTTCATGGAAAGTGTAACTCTTTTAAAGGGCAAGGTGAAGAAGTTGCAAGATCCTGGGGGGAAAGAAGTGGATTTAATGGCGCCAAAGAAACAGTGAGGCACAACTATTACACTAGTGGGTGTACAAATGAAAGTGGTTAGGGGTGAGGGGACTGGCCAGAGGGTCGGGGAGAATGCAAATCACACCTAAACATTTCACTGGATCTGGAAAACGCGAATACCGTGTTGAAACAATTCCTGCCGCGAAACCCCTGGTGCATTTCAATTCCGTTTTTATTCCAGTTCATTTCGGCTCTGCTGTTTGCGTGCAGCGGAGCAAATGAGGAAACTACTGTATTCTGGATTAATTTGGAAGAAAAATATAACTGGGCAGGAAATAATTTAAAAGGGAGAGCTCCCTGTGAATATAAGGGGAAAACGATCCCGTGCAGTTAGCGGTTAAAGGGAAATGGTGGATGACTTCACACAGATGAAACTTGGGGGTCGGCAGCAGGGAAATGGGGAGACAATTGCCCTGATGGTAGCGCCTGTGTGCTCTGTGGTTTAAGGAAAGCTCTTCTTTAGGATTAAAAATTGCTGTCCTCACTTGGAAACTGGAAGAAGAAAAAAGAAGAACAATGAAAGAGGTTGGCTCCGGCTTCTTCCACTGGATCTCGAGCCAGGATGGGCTCTTACATTTAAGTCGATTTTGACTTTACCCTTCCGATTGTGACCGGCGTCTCCTAGTTGCTCACTTTGCCGGAGTTCACCCGGGGCTTCCCGCCGGCGCCTACCGCGGACCGGGAGACCCGGCACCCTGATCTGGTGGGGAGTGGCGGGGCAGGGCCTCGGACGTGGAGAGTGGGAAAGCCCCTGGTAAATGCTGACAGCCTGTCTCTTAACAAGTGAGGATTAATGTCCCGTCTGAAACTAAGTTCTCATAAGCGCCGTCAGTACAACATAAATACAGGCAGTGAGGAAAGGCGTCGCCTGCCACTCAAAATACGGATCTCTCCCAGCCTGTTGAAATAACTCGTCGGGGCAGCTGGAGGTGCTGACGGCCACGTATGTCAGCACCCTCCTTGGCGGTGACCCGGGCTCAGAACCCACCCAATCTAGGCGCCCGCGGCCCCTGTTAGCTAAGCTCCTCCCAAAGTCTGCGCACACCCACCCCTCGGGTTCCGCAGAGGTGCAGCCAGGGAAGAGGCTGAGTTGGCGGTCCCAGGGCCTAGGGTCCGAAAGTTCACCGATCACTGCATATAAGCTGTCCCCGCTTCCCAAGCTTTCCCGGGAGGCGGGTGCCCGTGGGGACAGTTTGCGACTCAGCACAGCACCGGGGCGGGGAACTGTGGGGACAGCTGGCGCCAAATCGCGATCCGGACTGCCCCCTGTCCCCTCCCACACGCCCTACCCAGCCCCTCGCCCTACCCAGAGGCCGGTCCTTTTGCGCAGAGGATGGGGAGGGATCGAGGTGAGGGTGGGAGGTTGGAATCTAGCTTTCCTAAGAGCGCTTTGAAGCCCAGAAAATCGCTCAGGGTTGGTTGACCCGCGCGTTTGGGGGTTCTCCCCTCCACTCCCCCGCGGTGTGAGCCCCTCCTGCTGCAGTCGCGGCCCGGGCTGCGGAGACTTGGGGAGGCCCTTGGAACCCTTGTAACCTTTATGGAGACTTTGCCCTTTCAAGAGCTCTTTACCTGAAACTGACACCCGCAAGCACTCTCAGGGGGCCTGTTGGGCAGATGGAGTGGCAGGGCCAGGCGGGGCCTATTGGCGAGACACGGGGACATTTGTCATGGGTGACCCGGCGCCTCGGCTTCTGAGCCCACGCCGGCGCGGGGAGGCCCGAGCTAATGTAATAAAGCGAGAGCGACAAGAGGAAAGGCCTCTCTCGCCCCGGGGCCGCCACATGCTCACTCCGTTTTACTGTCAGGGCTGGTCGAGGCTGTGGCTTCATTTCATATTCCATTAATATTTACAGCAGCTATTGAATTTCCCATTACAAAGTTCACCATACACACTGCTAATATGAAATTTTAATAGTATTGTGCACATTATGAAAAGTCCCACCATTAAAAGAGGAGGAGGGAGCATCCTAGGGAGAAGTTGCCCTGGGAAGTTACTTGCCACTGAACATTTGAAAGGCCCCCAAGTCGAAAAATGTATTCATTTGCAACTATTATCATAAAGATGTGAAACTGGACATTTTATTAACATTGAAATCAAAAGAGAGGGAGGGAATGGAGTGGTTAAAGGGAGGATGGCTAAATTGAGTCTTTCAAGTTGTGTGTGATGCTTTGCCATTCCTTATAGGAAATGTTTCTATCCTCCACTTTGTGAGTATCCGGGATTGTACTGGGTTCAGATAGTAGTGGGTGGAAGATCCTGGGACTGCAAGAGAGCAAGTGTGTAGCAGTAAGAAAGCCCCTTCTCTCCTCTAGCCAATGACTACTGGAAGGAGCCAGCTCTCCACTCATCTCCAGCACCAGGCCCCAGAAACTCCCTAAGCTGCAGGATTGGCCCAAGTTCTTGCACTTAGCCGAGAACTGTGAAAATCACCTATTTCTCCCTCTGCAATATTCAACTTTTTAGAATTGGCACTCCATGGTCAAGCAGTTTGCCTGAGAGGAAGGCTATCCTGGGGAATGCGGTTCCTATTCCACCTGCACAACCCAGTTGAGAAGTATAAATGCTAACTTAGAGTGAAAAGGAGGGAGCTAGGGAAAGAATTCGATCTGGATGCTTGGAAGTGCTCTGCCCAAAAGCCAACCCCAAAAGTGTTTCAGAAGGTGATAAATTCAGCAGCTTGGGATAGGGCCTCCCTGAGAGATTGGATCATTTCTTTTGTCAGTCTCTCAAGCAAAGGCTGCTCTGTGGAGCCTAGGGGTCAGGTGCGTGGCACTTCCAGCTCCAGTTCCAAGCTCACCTTCCCACATTAATACACATCAAGAAGACTGCAGGTAAGAGGGTACACACATACCCATCTTCTTGTCCTGTCTGAGGTTGATCAGACCTTTCCACAGCAGATGCCCAGGGGCCACAAGCTCAAAAAAGTATGTTTGGCCTTCCGGATTTAACTGTGAGAACATTCAGTTTCCTGGGAGACCCAACTGGTTCCCAGGTTTTTCTATTTTTACACTTAGCCTTGTCTAGAGTGGGTGGATAGAGTTGAAAGGTACATTTCTCTGGGAGGCAGGATATCTGTAATTTCCATAGTGGGCACCAAGCTTTCTCATCCCCTTCCCACCCACCCTCACACCATCCCCTCCTCACCCTTCTCTGGGTGTAAATTAATGATAGTACTTTGAGCACCACTACAATGTCTTAATAAGCTTCTATTTCAGCAATGAGAGGGCAATTTCTGAATCTTTAGGTTACTTCTCAGCTGAAGGAAAATGCCAGAAGGTAAAGATGGGTGACATTTCCACAGGAAGATCTGGTGTTGATTTTCCCCCAGTTTTAAAGTTTATTATTATTAATTATTATATTAGTCCCCCCCATTTTCTTTGTGTATGTGTTGTGGATTTTTTTTCTGTTAAAACTCCTAAATGTGTCATGCTTTGTCACATCCTCTGTGTGTGTTTTTAGAGAACATTTGAATAAAAGGCTCGATGCCAGGTATTGGTGACACAGGGGGTGGAATTTTCAGCCGTTCCACAAAGAGTTGGCCGCCTCTATTTGCATAAGGTCAGAGTAGTGCTTCTGATAGAACTTTACCAGCATCTCTGTCTCTTAGCAACACTCTTGCACTCTTGGTCCCTGCATTAAATTGACTGGTCCCTTCCTTTTCTTCCTTTCATTGGGAGGCTTACAATAAAATGTCACCCTTCCAACCTGTGCCTGTCACCCAGTAGGTCATCTGTATCTCCCCCTCCTCCCTCCCCTTCCTCTCTCCACCTCCTCCCCTTTCTCTCCAGCTCCAATTAGAGGATGAGATTATTCACTTGGTGGATTCCCAAAACTGTTTCATTTTATGGTGTTAATTAATATTAATACCATTTCTCCCTTTGTTATTAATAAAAAGCTCTCGTAAACAGAGGCAAGATAAGGAGCAAATTGCCAGCACCTGCCAAACAATGGGCCTGGAGAGGGGAAATAGGCGAGTGGAGATAGAGGGGGCAGGGTTTAGGTCAGTCTCTCCACCCATTTAGTTGATGTGGGGTTGAGCACAGCATGGAAGCCCTCGAAGTGCTTAGAATATGCCAGGCAGCCCTCTTGGCTCTGGGATGGGAACTGGTGACAGGATCCAGATGCTGATAGGTAGTGTTAATGGAGGGTCACATTTGGACAATAGTATCCATCACTTGCCTCCTGGCTCTTCTGTCAGATGGACTCATTTCTGACTGCTCCATCACTCCGATTTAGGATAGATTCAATTATTACCTTCACCTTGGCAACAGGATATACAAATCTATACCCAAGGGACTAAACAATAATGATAGCTCTTATTATTATCTTATTGTACCTCCCTTTCTTGTCCATTTTAAAAGAAGAATCCCCTAAGCATTCAATGCATTCCTTCCTATTTTATTCTATCAACAGCTGCCCAGTTACTCAACCCCACCAGATAAGCCTGCTTAATTAGCTCCCCCCCCAAAAAAAACTTTTGTCTGAATGCCTGAATGATTATTGCTGATTTTTATAATCTTATCAGTTGTGCAAATTAAGTAGCCTCTGTATATTTTCTGAAGTTTTGCAAGAGTCTAACTTAGGAAGGGTCTGTGAGCTAGCTTTCAGAGAATACATAAAACGTTTCTGCCTTTTTTGAAAAATGTTTGCAACTGAGCGAAAGTAGGAGTTGGACCAAAAAGGAAAGAGGTGGGAGGAGAAGAGTCCTTTGTGTGATTCTTGTTGATAAAGTTAAGAATTAATTTAAATCATATTTAAGAAATTTAAAATCTTAAGCAGCTCTGCCTGAAAGGAGTGAAATCAGGGGTAGTGCTGAATGTCCCTTTAATTCTGTATTTTTTCTTTCTTCTTGGACAGAGAAACTGAACCCTTCTTAGAAGAGCGATTTGTTAAACATATTACTAGGTCCCTTGAGTGTCATAGATGGTAAGGTAAAGCACCTTGCTTTTCCCTGATATTGTCAGGAACTCCTAACTGCGCTTTCTCCTCTTTTCTTCCTAGCTTGCACACCCTATAATTCTTGCAGTGTATTGTCAGATGAATTTGCAGGTAATGGGGTCTGAGAAAAGCAACCAGGGTTAAAAGTCAACTAGCTCCTCTTTAATAATTCACGTGTCATATTTCTTCCACTATGTCAAGTTTGCTAAAGAAGATGGACAGGGGCTGACAGGCAGCCACTTGAGTTTATTATTCTAAGCCTGAGAAAGGAGGGAAACCATAAAAAGGGATGCCCCCTACTCTTCTCCCAAAGGGGTTAAAGTAGCCCACATCTTCCTCAGAGTGTGGGGGTTCCCTCTATCTTGCATTGTCTTGCAGCACATTTTCAAGCTGCCTAGAAAATTTGGGGTGCACAAAACGTTCTTAGGGACTTTTCCTATTTTTATTTACCCCTCCTTACCAATTTGTTCCCTTTTCTCTCTACCATTATCTTTCTTCTTAAACACTTCCAAGTGGCAATTCTGTTCATATTTTTGCCACAATTCAGAACACCTATGCCAAAGCAATTTCACTTACAGGTGGTGGTTCTTATTTTAACTTTCTTGTAGATGACGTTCTTCATTATATGGTTGTTTTTCAATTGTATGGTTGTTGACAGTTTTCACATATCTTAAACATAAATCTGTCTGGTCTTTCTTTTTGGAAGGGTGTGGGGGAATATTTGAGATGCATGACTTCTTTTTTTCCTTTCAGCAATTTCAAGAACATGAAAAAAATCAAGGAAATTTTAAGCATATTTGAGTTTGATTCTGGTATATGAATTAACTTATTATTAGATTCCAAAAAGAAGAAAAAGAGAAATAAAGATAGAGTTTTACCTGTTAAGTCTTTCCCCAAATGCAGAAGTGAACATTATCCTTAGACTTGTTTACATTTTCCTATTGTTCATGTTACCCCTCAGATTTTTAAGAGTTGCAGTTTACACAGACCAAGCCGAAAGAGTAATTTCGTTTACATTTTTCTCTCTCCAAATGTTTCTGAGAGCAAAATATTAGAGGAAGGTTTTCTATCACAAAGGTTAATTTTTTTCATGTGCTATTCATGTAATGAAAATTAATTTATAGTTTTGCAAACCTTTTTACTAATTAGTGGCAAATGGAAAGCTCTTGAAGAAAAATTATTTTGCATTTATTAAGTTATAAAAGATTTAAAGCAGCACACACACAAATAACTGTTTGGGGAAACAGTTTTATCTTCAAGGTACAATTATCACTAGCAGCACATCAGGACAGAAAAAAAAGAATCTCCCATTCCAATCATTTTGTAACTTCGATTCTATATATAATTTTTTTTCTCTTTTCTGGGGATCTTTTCCACTCAGTTTTAAGGCTTTTTTAATTTTAAGTTTTTTGAGCAATTGATTTTCAGGCTGTTGTTGTAATATAAGCTTTCTTCCACTTCTATCACAAATTTGAGATGGAGGTCTGTTTCTGTCTGACATAAGTTGTTGGGGGAGAAATGTAACTGAAAATTCTAGAGGGAGAACTATAATTAATGTTTATGCTGATCAGGCACACTGACAGGAAGAGAAATAGTTCTGAAAAAATATAATTAAAAATTAGGTGGGGTTGTGGAAACAAAGTTAGGGGCACGGGTTGATTATACACTGGAGGGGAGGGTGTAAATTGTGTCCAAGATTCTCACTCCAAGAAATAGCCTATTTGAAATCAATGTTTTAAAATTTTTGTAGGTTGTTACATTTAATTCATTTAAATCAGCACACAAGAACTTGAGCAACTTTTCAAATACAGGTAAGAACCCAGTCCTCCCTCCGTGAATAAGAAACCAATTATAATTTACACGAGCGCTCACATTTTATTTGCACTGATTTTTTAAGGGAGGTGGGAAGAGAATCTGTAGGTTATTTTTAAGCACTTACATAGTGGCTTAAGTATTGCTGGAAGAAAAGTTTCTAGTTTCTGGCTTGGATTGAGCTAAAAACCTTGATGAAAACGAACTTTGTAGAGAGGCCTGCTTTTCCAGCTAGTAACCCTGTCTTCTCATGTTTGGGGTTATGAGGATGGAATTGGGATAAAGATGTTACATCTTTTAGAATACAAGCTGCTTTCCACATCCTTTTCATCTGCATTTCTCCAGATGACTGCCCTTCTCAACTAAGCTGGCATCCTCAGGCCAACCCTAATAATCAAGCTTCCAGTTGGGATGCTGATTTTGTGTTCTCCCCAGGATGGTCCACCCCACTCTGTTAAGGGTAGGACAAGGCTCTGCAGGTCTGGGCATTCCTGTACACTGAGCTGTTCTCCGCTGGTGAGGGGTGATGAGAAGCATTTGAAAAGCTGCCAGGGGTGAAGGAGGACGTGTCCCCCACCTCCTAAAATCAGCAGGTCAGTGCAACAACTTACTTACTTAACGGACCTAACTTAACAGACCGGGCAAAAGAAGAACCTGGCTGAAAATGTCTCTGAATTGATTTAATTTTTCTCTTTTAAGTAGGTGAGAGAAGGGAACCTGGGGTGGAGGGGGACCACTTCTAGTAGAAGTCTGCGTGAGGCAGAACATTGAGTTGATTACAGTTTGCACGCTCCAATTCTTACAGAGGACCTGGGGGAAAATAGCCTGGAAGATACAAATGTAGATTTTCCCACAGACCTAGAACGCAATGTAGAAAATTTGAGCGGACGCGAGCGCCAGAATTTTCTGGGACGATCCTTTGCAGCAGTGGCTTCCGACTTTCGGAAAAGGCGGAGAGGTCTGCAGGCGGCCCTGGAGGGTGGGCTCAGCTCCCAGCCGCGGGCGGCGTCTCGCTCCCCGCCCCTGCGCGGCGCGCGGCGCCCACCCGGCCCGGCCCCCGCAGATTGTATCTCGAGTCCTGCTAACACCTATCATTTGAAGCCATCTTCGTTCTGTCTTCTAAACATCTCGAGTATTTTTGATTCCACTCGCCGCTCCTTCTTATTGAGTTCTCCGTGTCTCTCTGCAACTTGTCATAACCCGTAATAAAATGCCCTTTCTGTCGAGAGTTAAAGTCCAGAGGGCAGCGGTTCTATTTTCAACTGACAGCCGAGAAAAGGAGCCGCGGCGGCCTCCCTTTTGTCTGCCTCGGGTTTAACTCCTGCAGGGCTGACGGAGGAGATCGTGCCCCGCGCAGGTCGCCTCGGTCTGCAGGCTCCAGTCGCAGGTGCGGGGAGCCCATCACCCGGAAAGCACCCGCAGCCGAGCCTCCTCCGCAGGTCCTGGGCGCAGCCCCGCGGGGATGGCTGCCTGCAGGGCTGCGCTGTGGGAGAAAGTTCTGGGTCTCTAGTGCTACAGGCACACGTGCTGCAAACACCGGGTCCTTAAAAAGAGAAAAGACCGTTCGCAGGTTACTTTTGGGCGGGGGTGGGGGCGGCAGGGTGAAGCCTTGACCATGAAGAACAGAACACGCGAGGAAAAATAGAACTGATGCTAAGGTCACTTTGGTCAACACCGGGAGCATTTCACAGGGTTAGTTATTAAACGGTTTCAAAGTATTTCCTTAATTAGTCAAACCCATCCTGTAATTCTTTCCATAAGCCTGGACTCCCAGGAGGAAAAATCGTTCGCTATTTTCTGTCCAACGCGTTAAGGGCTAGTGGGAATGGCGCTCTGATCTCGCCTGAGTGGGGAGAGAGCAACTGCTGGGTTGGCATCCCCAGAATGGAGTCAGGCGTTGGAGGTGGGGCAACCCCTTGTGGGGTGGCTATCAAGGTGTCTCTTTCCTGACCCCTAGGCCTCCAAGTCTAAAGCCAGAACTCATCTTCCTGGCTCCCAAAATGAGGAAGGGAGCTATGAGATTGTTCTCATCCAGCCATTGAAGCAAAAACAGCCTAACCCTGCCTTGCTCCCTGGCCTGCCACTCTGCCTTCCCTTAATAGTAGCCCCCAGAGAAATGCCTATGGCCTCTCCCAGAGTTCCTGATTCCTTTTCCTGAGCCTTCACCCTCCCTTGCTCCTTTCTCTCCTTTTTGCTCTTGGAATCTAGTGAAAACTTAATACTTTCAAAACCTGAGTCACATTCTATTCTCTAAAGGAAACCAAGAGAAATTGCCCAGCTGAACTCTGCAGACGATTTCCTTCTACATGGTGGGAAAACACTGTCATAAACTGTGATAAGAAAGGGAAGGTAGAAGAAGCAATTTCAGAGTAGGGCTTATTTCTTATTTGATATTCCTCTGCACAGAAGGATGTTGTGCTCAGATTTTTTTTAAAAGGCATGTTTGTCTTCTTCATCAAAAGACACTTGCGGGATGTGGTAGGGGCATATTTAATATCTAGGAAAATTTATGCAATGGAGACATTTTACCCCCTCAAATAAAAAAACAGGGGGGAAATAATACAGACAAACTTGTATTTGAAGTGTCAGTCTAAGAATCTTCCACTGCATTGTTCATTGCTGCCCCTATTTCTCTTTGTGTTTTATTTCTCAAGGTTGATCTGTAAGTCTCTAGCAAGGCTGTTGATATGAACAAAAGTAATGTTTGCCATCAGTTCTTTGGGTGCTGCTGACTTTATGAAGGTGAGTATTTCTGTTCCCTTTCATATCTGGGAAAAGCCAGAGTGTCTTTTCCCCACAAGTCCCTACTTTGGTAGAAACCATATGCATTTAAAACATGGGTCAAATATAGTCAGGACATATTTGAAGATGCTGACAATGATAGTTTCATTCTCCCCAGTTGGCTCCTAGATTCTATTCAAAATGAAGCTATTTGGGGACATGTAAAAGCCAGTAAATTTCCTGGTGCACAAAAGAAAATGGTGCATTATACCCACTGCCTATTTCCACTCAAAAGTGAATAATGCCCCAGTTACCACCAGGCCTGACTTGATTTATCTTGGTTAATAGGATTAACATGTCAGCCTCTCTCAAGAATTTCCAAATGCATATCCAGAGTGTCACTGACTCACTGGTGTCTTTTCCTCTCTGATGGGCTTAATGACACACCTACAAGCAGAGGGCCTTTGTCCAGTGGGAGCAGGCAGATTATCTGTCTGCAGTGAAATAAGGCGTGTTGCAGCCACCTTTGCCAACATTCAAAGCCAGAACCCAGTCACTATAAAATAATTGTGTCACTACCTCACCAGTGCACCGTCCATGTTTCATTTATATTTTGACTGTAATTGAATGGTTGAAAAGCAAAAATGTAGACAAATTCCAGCTGTATTCAGATCTGTTTCTTCCTCCACTACCTTGGCCCATCATTAGATACTTTCCCTCTCTGTGCAGGAGGTCAGGGTGTATAAATATAAATTGCATTTTGCATTACTTCTAGATGAGTGAAGCTGTCAAAGCAATAATATGAGCTTTCAGTCCTACATTCTACCACTTCTTTCCCATTTTTTGGCCAGGAGGTCATGTGCAAATTGAACGTGACAACCCAGAAGACATGTCCAACAGACTTGTATTGTTACTCAGCCCAACCGCCTGGCTCATAACAACATTAAAGCCACATTAGTCCCCAGCCTCCACCAGGCAGGAGCTCCTAAATGCAGGACCCAGGCTTCTCAGGAAGTTCACTTCAATGGTAACATTTCATCTAAAAGTAGTAGGCAGGACTAACCTAAAATATTTTTCATCCATGGTGCCTAAGGATGTCATATCACAAGGACCAGGGCAGCAGTGTATTATAAGACAAAGAACAAGAAACCAGGTAAAATGTCAAAGAGTCTTCCAGTACACACACACACACACACACACACACACACACTCGGCAGGTACTTGCTTCTTTGTGAAATCATGCATCTTTTCCAGAATCCAACAGTGATGTGGTTGGAAATAATTTTCATTGTTATTACAATGAAGATGTCATTCAGGAAGCTACCTGAAAACATGAATTGACCTTATTCTCTTATTAGCAAGTTCTTCATAGTATTGTTTTGAAAATCCAATTGCATAACAAAACAAATATAAAGCTTTAGCACCATCATTAAATAGTGACCCTCCTCAAACCGCATTTTAGTGAAAGGATCAGAAACCTTTAACAATTTCAAGGAAGCTGAATGGCTTGCAGGATCGGTAATTATCTATCGACATGACCCATTCACGTCTTGCCCAGATTGCAGTTAACAGAGACCTGTTGTTCACTGACAGGGTGTTTGATGGTTTCTAGGAAATGATTGGCTGTTTTCATTCCTGTTCCAAATGGACAGGTGTCTACATCAGAATTGGCAACCTGGTTGGCAGACTCAGAGTACCCAACCAGCAAATTGTTTACGGAGAGTAAACTTGCCTCCCTCCTATGATGACAGTGCACAAGCGTGAGGAGGGAGGAGAAACAGATATGCTGGAGGCAGAAAGACTGATACAGGTCCACGAAGCATAAAGAGGCTGGAGCCCTTTGGTTCCAAGTGGTGCCATATGCAACTCCGCCTCTCCTGGAGCTCATCTTGTGTTTAACCAACTTATGCTCTAAGTGCAGAAATAAAAGTTCATGAGTCACTTAATCTTTGCTAGGATGTTCATACCAATCTCAACAAGTAAAATAAATTGAATTAAATTAGCAATATATTCGTATACATTCTCAAAAAAATGTGTCCTTATTTTCTTCCCCTTGAGTGTGCTGAATGAGCCTAAATAGTGAACGTGAGGGAGTGGAACTGCAAAAATCACACCTAGGCATATCTAAGTCAAAGTAGGAAGTGTCCCTCTTGTCCTCAGTGGCTAATGTCACATTTTAATACATAACACCTCTGAGTGACCATCAGATATATGAAAATATTTTTCTCTCTTTTAGCTTTCACACATAATCTTTACTATCCACTTATTCATGTTCATTTTATGTCCTGTATGCTATTATAAAGCAATGTATAATACATATGCTTAAGGAAGAAAACAATCATTGTAATAGCCCAGGATCTGATATTCTTTTATTGTTTAACCTTTGCTTTCACAAGAATAAAAGTTGCTTTAAGTTTTGGAAATAATAATAATAGTATACAAGCCTCTGACAATGAAACTGAAGTAAGTTCTTACTTATGGACACTGGAGAGACTTACACTTAATTTTGGACAGATTTTTCTGGATATCTCCAGTTAAGAATGCTTAGGTCATGTGCATGTATGAACATATCGTGACAAATTCTACTTTTGTGTTTAATGTGCCAATTGAAAAATAAATTAATTTTTAAAATAGTGAAAGGGGGAAAAGAATATTTAATTTTCCAAATTAAAAAATTTTATGCTTCTAGTCACAAGAAGAGTTTACAGATCTCGTCTGTTCTTTCTTTGACTTTCTTTTCTCATCTTAATAAAATAATTTGCACAAACCTGACACTTTTTAGTTTACTTTTACTCCACTACATTACCAGAAATTGTAACAATTAAAGATCAAAGGCTTTAGAGTGAGACTAATTGCTGTAATTCTACAAGACACATTCAAGACCTTGGGGACAACGTTTTACTCAAGGCCTCACCTTCATCTATGGGATGGGAATAGTAATAGTCCTTACTTTAAAGACTTGTCTGAGGGTTCTTGAAATAGCATACCTTCCATGTTCCAAGTACTGGATAAATTCTCAATCAGAATTAAGAATAAATATTGCTACTGATGATGGTGGTGATGACAATAGTGATGATGGTGTAACCTCTGTAAATATTGCTGTCCTCATCTTTATCTGTGAAATGGAAAAAAAAATCCAAAGTTTTGTAGAAAATGTTGAGATTAGGTAAAGTGTCTGAAATATTTGGCAAGGTAGCTAAATCAGAGAAATGGGGATTGGTCTTGTGAAAAGGAGTGAAGTATTCACTTTGGGACAGAAATTTATTCTTTAAGTATTCCACTTGATCATCATTCGTGTTTACACCTAGAAGCTTAGTTGATAGAGGATGGCATGAACAAAGCCAAACTCTAAAATGATCCCCAGTTAGCTTCCTTTGTCCTGTAATCACAACTCATTCCTCACTCTGTGGTGAATTCATATCACTGGGTGCCAGTGAAAAACCTTAACAAGAGTATGTGGGGGTGGGCAGTCCAAATTCACCACTACGTGAAGAAAATGCATGAAATAGAATCTGGATATGTATTCCACTGGTCCAAAGATGTGTCATGAAATCCAAAGGAGAATGTAGAGATTTGGAGTATATTGTTTATTTCTCAAATTATTGATTTTCTTCTAGGAATAGGATCAAAACTTTCTGGAGTCTGCATTTAAGGGTAAACTGTGGTATATTTAAAGATTTATCATGAAGGATTCCTGAAGCCAGCAGTCTCCCACCTCCTGGAATAGTCATACACATCTATGAACGCTTATATCTATGAAAGCTTGGGAAGAGGCCAACAGTCAAGATTTTTTGAGAACTCTACATTGAGCCAGTAATTCAATTTTACTGGTGTCTTAAGGGTACATTATATATCTCAAAAATTTTTTCATCTTGAAAATAGTATTTCATAGGTTGTATAATATTATATAATTGCATAAATTATATAATATTCCCTTGTATGCTAGAATTCATGGTTATAATCTTCTATAGTTTAGATACGTGTCCCTCAAAGACCTGTTTGCTAGCCTGTGGTGCTGTTGGAAGGTGGTGGAAACTTTACGAGGTGGAGCCTAGTAGGGAGAAGTTATATCACTGGGTACATACTCTTGGATACTACATTGGGATCCCAGCCCCTTTCCTCCCTCTCTTCTCTTTGCTTCCGGGCTGTCATGGGGTATACAGGTCTCCCCCACCACATGCTTCCACCACGATGTGCTGCTTCTTCACAGCCCCAAAGTAACATGGCAAAGTGACCATGGACTGAAATCTCTGAAACCCTGAGCCAAAAGAAATCTTTCCTCTTTTTAGTTGATTATCTCAGGTATCCTTTATAGCAGCATAAGGCTGACTAACATATAACCTTCATCATGGGAAGGAAATTTTTAAAAAGGAACTTGTATAACACATTAAGATCCTTGCCCTGGGGGCTGGAACAGTGGCAGTGGTTTCGGCACTTGCCTGGCAAGCACAAGGACCGGGGTTCAAACCCCAGCACCACGTACACAACTAAGTGTTGGAGCAACTAAGGCCAAGTGGAAAACTAAATAAAGTTGTTTCTCTCTTTCTCTGTCTCTCTCACTGTCCCCCACTCTTTAAAAAAAATATTCTTGCCCTGGCTGATTTGATTCTGTATTTTAAAACTCAAACATGCATTAACTTACTAAATAGAAAAACAGATTATTCCAAGATAGCTCCCCACTGCATGAAATTTGCTGTGTATATGTGTTTCGATTGAACCAACATTGCCCAGTAATATTTAAAATCTCTAATGTTTTCAGTTCAGCTAGAAAGCCAAATGGAATTGGGTTTGCTCCATTCTTTCTAAACATTACTATCTCATTCTGTAAGAGTAAATTGGATTATGGAAAAAATAAAATCTAGGCAAAGAGAAGTAACTCCTCTACCCAGTCACTATTGAAGAGCCACACAGCCAAGTGCTTGGCATTTGCCTGTCATCTGCTTTTCTGACCATAGGGAGCAGCCCAAATGACAGGAACACAGATGGATGCCTTGTATGATTAATGGTGTCTACCAACCCTGGTGGTGAGGATGCAGGAAGTGGTGACAGATATGGGCTAGTCCATTTTTTGGCATTATGTTCCTTCCAAGGTTTGAAGTGGAGAAGAATCAAGGAAAAAATCCATTCCCATTCTTTGCTAGAAAATCTAAAGTTATCCTTCTTTCTTTTTGAGAATCACTTGCCAAGATCAGGCCTTTAGTGGAAAGTAATACAAGTCTCCAAACTGACCCATCAAAATTACATTTGCTTTCTCTCTCTCCCTCCTCTTCTTCCTTTGTTCCTTCGCCTCTCCCTTTCTTTGTACTTTCATGGGCCCTTGTCTTCTTTTTCCCCTTCTCCCGAGCACTCTTTCACCTTGGTGACCTTGGAGTACAAACTGGACCACCAGAATGAGCTCTCTGCAGAGTCTATGAGGAGCGAATGAAAGTATATGAGGCTGAGAAGGGCAGGGGCAGGCAGCAGCAAGACCTATAAGAAACCCAACTCTCTGCATATGTCCCACCACTTCCTAACCAGCCAAGTGGGCATGGTGTTCCTAGAGCATCAAAGACACAGGAGACCATACATAATTTCATCATTAAAAATTGCCTCAGGATCATATCCAAAGTTGACAATTTTCTCTTTTCTGGCTACTTGTTTTGTTTTGCTGCTGGGATGGAACCCAGCAGTTGCTAAACACATGTTCCACTGTTGAGCTGCAGCCCCACCTTTACAGCTTTTAGATTTTTTTATTCATTTTGAATATGTAATACAGATATTTAAATATATATTTAAATAAATTTATTTTGAACAGGTATTAGAAACACACAAAATATAGAAAGAAGTGAAAAACATTCTTCTAGACCTACCTGTTTGTTCTTCCCACCCAAGTTCACCAATACCCTTTTTCTTTTTAAGAGAGAAGGACATTGAGACAGAATCAGTTCCACTCAGTTCTTCATGTGGCTTTCGTGGCTTTCATTACTCCAACACTTTGTTGTGTATGTGGTTCTGGGGTTTGAACTTGCATCCCCTCACTTGCCAGGCAAGAGCCACAACCGCCAAACCCCTGCTCCAGCCCCTCACCAGTACCCATTTTAGAAAATTAATTAGGGCTGGGGATATAGCTCAGTGGTAGAGCCTATACTTAGTATGTGCAAAGTCCTGGGTTCAATCCTAAGCACAGCAATAAGTAAATAATTAATAATTTCAGCAGTTTTAGGTTGATAGGAAATATGAGTGGAAAGTATAGAGTTCCCATGCGCTCCCCCACCAGATTCCCCTACTGTGAGCATTATGCACTAGTGTGATATACTTGTTACAACTGATCAGCCAATATTGATACATTATTATTAATGAAATTGTATATTTCACCATAGGGTTTTAAAAAGGTATAAAAACATGTGTCCCCCCAGTACACTACCATAGAGTGCACTTCTACCTTGCTAAAATCCTGTATGATCTGCCTATTTATTTATCCTTCTTTCCTCCAAAGTAGGAAAACACTGATTTTTTTTGTCCCCATGATTTTTGCCTTTTAGCTGGGATACAGTAGATAGCCTTTTTAGACTAGCTTCTTTCATTTATCAGTATGCATTTAAGACTTTTTTTACTGATAGTAATATTCCATTGTCTCAATGTACTTCAGTTTATCTATTCACCCATTAAGGAACTTCTTGGTTGCTTCCAAGCAAGAACAGTTATGAATAAAACTATTAAAAACATTCAAGTACAGGGGATGGAGTGGTGGCTCAGCAGCTAAGGCACTTGCCTTGCATGTGCAAGGACACAGGTTCAAACCCCAGTACCATGTACACAACAAAGTGTCAGAGCCAAATGAAAAAACTAAATACAATTGATTCTCTTTTTTTAAAAAAAATTCAAGTACAGCTTTTTGGGACATAAATTTCCACGTCATTCAACCAAGGAGCATGACTGCTGGATCACATAGCTAGAGTATGTTTAGTTTTATTAAAAAACTCCTAAACTGTCTTCCTACCCCCCTTTTTTTTTTCTAGCTACCTGTTAGCACGATAGGTACTTAGCAAAGATGCTGACCTAGGCCCTGCCAAGGGCTCCTGGTGGAGACCGAGGCAAGAGCAACCTCCATCTGGAGGACCAGCCGCTCACTTAAGAGGAAAGACTTGATCAGGCTGCAGAGGTTCTTTCTTAGCTTTGCAATATGCTTACTCTCTGACCTCCAGCAGATTACTCAACTTTTGCATACTTCTGTTTCCTCAACTATGATTAAGCTTGGTAATACCCAGATCCTAGGGTTCCAAGAATTAACTTAGATATTCCATGCACATCTTGTCAGAACACTTGGTACAAGTAAGTCAATAAATGTTAGCCATTTTTATATGCTGTTGTGCAAACCAGCATTTCCCCACCCCCACCGGCAAATAGCCAGTACATTCTTCAGGGATGAACTGGTGTGACAGTGCATTCACCAAAGACAATGAGAATATTATACACTGTAAAATCTGGTGAGTTAAAAAAAAAAAAAAGAAAAAAGCCTATTGGCTAAAATAAGAGTAAAACAACCCTAGGAAAGAAACCTTAAAAGTTGGAATTGCTTCCTGCTCCAAGATCTTGGTCCGTGAATATACTTCCTCACTATACTTTTAGCCCTTAGTTATTATTGTCTTGTTGGCTCAGAATCCTCTGGGATAAGTGCTGAATTATGAAATACTCTTTCTCTGGTGGCCTGCCAAAGTCTGCTCTGCAAGCACAGGGTAACTGGCATCCTCACATGTGAGCAGACTCCTCACCCTGAGGGCCTGACTTATGCTCATGTTTTTTCCTTTCCTCAGACAACTCCACAGGCAGGTGGAAGGAGGGTCATGTTAAGCAATCCATGCGGTAATTTTTAAAAATTTTCTTAAGGCAATTTTTACATGATAATATAATGATATATGCTGGAAAGGAAAAATAAAAGCACTGTAGCTTAGCTAAACCTTCTTTGTATTAGGTTTATTTTGGAAACAAACAACATCAAAATTCTCTCCTATGCATTCCTAATTAATAATCTATGGCGCCCCACAACAACAACATACCAGTGGGGATGGAAACACTTGAGTATTTCTAACAGCTGATTTGCCTTGGTGATATCAGATAACGAGTTTTCCTGTTTTAACTGCATGAGCAGGGTTTAAGTGTCAGGAGGTCAGAGCATATGGAATTTTTTTCAAACTAAGAGTAAACAATGAAACCCGATAACTTCTGCAGGGCAAGTAGCTTCAAGGCAGCCGCTCACTAACATGAGTTGTACCCACATTAATAAAGTATGACACTAAAGGCATATTCAGATCAAAATATTTCTGAATAACTGTAAATCTAAACATACAAGCTGGGTATACAACTCAGTGGTAGAATGCTTGCTTAACATGTGTAAGATCCTGATTTGATTGCCAGCACTATAAAAATATTTAAAACTGTTAAATATAGTCAGGTACAGTAGCACACGTCTATAATCCCAGCAAATCAGGAGATTGAGTCAGAAGGACTACAAGTTTGAGGACAGCCTTGGCAACTTAGTGAGACCCTGTCTCAAAATAAATATGAAAAGGATTAGGGATATAGCTCAATGGTAAAGTGCACCTGGGTTCAATCCTCATCACCAAAATAATAATAACAATGTAAAAAAATATTGCAGCAGAGATCAGAATCCTGTATAGGAAGTACAAATAAGGTAGGTCTGAAAATTTCAACTAGAGGATATTTGATTCTACTAGAGTCCCCCAAAGGATGGCCAAAGCCAGACTTTAAGGTTGTTCCACCCAACAGTCTTGAGGGAAGGAGAATAACTAGAGGATCTGAATGGGCAGTCTCTCTTATTTATCCCTTCACAATATCTGTAATAACTCCTGATATAGATTAGTAAACAGTTGTGAAAAATAAGAAAGAAAGAAAAGGAAAAAACAGAAACAAGGAAAGAATTGATCCAAATATCTTCCACTCTAATTTTTTTTTTTTTTTTGCTTGCTTTAGGGCCCAGAGAAGTCTCTCTGATATTTTAGAACTTTTTGTACTATAAAGTCCAGCCTAGTGAATGCAGTGATTAAAAGCACAGAATCCAAAATCAGACATTCAATTCAGAGTCCTCGTGTTGCCCCTTAGCTCTATACTTCTAAGCAATTCTTCCACAAACTTCAGTTTCCTAAGTATAAAATAGAAATAATGATAAAAATATACCCTTTGACCTACCACATGATTTGCGTAAAATAATAGTGCTTAGAATAGTCCCTTATGCACAGTGGTTGCCCAGTCTAGGTCTTTATTCCATTATTCTTGTCATCATTGCTATTCTGAGCCAACTATTCCCATAATGGAATATTCTTCTATCTGAAATGGAAAAGAGTTAATAGCAGAGTTCAGGCTTAGACACTGGTGGTAGGTATTTCAGCATCCTTTGATGACACCAGCTGTGCTGAGTCAGCCATTTAATTCAGTTCTGAGGACCTGCTTTGCAGGAGACTCAGTGGTGAGTTCTGGGGAGTATGTTAGAATAGAGGCTGCCTGGCAAGCGCCTTCCCAGCACAGGAAGACACCACAAACATAGCTGTCCAGGTAAAAATTGCTGTTATGGAAAGTACCCTTCAAATTAAATAAAAGATTGGCCTTTTAATACCCCCTCAAAACATGTATAGCAGTTCAATAAAAAAAAAACAATTTCAGTTGGAAAATCTTTTCTTAAAGAAAGAGAGTCAGAGATAGAAAGATTCAATTTTATTTTTTCATCTGATTTTTATTTTTCTTCCATCTAGTTGTGTATGTGGTGCTAGGGATCAAATCCAGGTCCTTGCACAAGTCAGGCAAACTCTCTACTGCTGAGCTACCTCTTCAGTCCCAGTTTAATATATTTTAAAATATTATTTGAAAGCTGCTTTAAAATATGTCTAATTGGGGATCTGTCCCTTTCCCCCACTCTGAGGGAAGTCTGCTCTTTTCCCCATGCTTTACTTTCTATAAAATAAAATCCATCTACTACGCTTGCCTCAGAGTCCCTTGGTTTCATTCCTCGACTCTGAGAGGACAGGAACCGGACATCCACAAAACTGGCATCAAGACCAAATGCACATCATATTGTCATTTCATAATACATATATATATGTGTGTGTGTGTGTGTGTGTGTGTGTGTGTGTGTGTAAGCATTTTTGCCCTATAAACACCTTGAAGAAAACTGCTTCAAATGTGTAAGCAGCACATCTGCCTTAAGGATGACATGTGACTATGCTGTTTGTCTCTCTGCATCCAAAATATTTAAAATATTCATGTGGCATTGTATGGACACGATTTGAGTCATGACTATTTGATAACTTGGCACAGTTTCTCTTTCCAACTTTTCTTTCTTTCTTTCTTTTTGTTAATAAAAAGATGTTGAGGGGTTGGGGGTGTACTCCAGAGGTAGAATACTTGTCTAGCGTGTGTGAGGCCCTGGACTTAATGCACAGCACTGCAAAAAAAAATTTTTAATAAAAAAAGCATGGAAGTAAAAAAATTTTGTGATAGTCTAGGACCTTACACTGATTCCCCAAACAACCTTGAGAATATATTCTTACATTTGCAAAGGAGAATCTATATCTTCAATACTCTCCTAACCATTTGCCTTTATTAGCAAAACAATCCAGTAGAGGCTCTATTAAGATAGATAAATCTATAAAACACAAATCTATTAAATTGGAAGTTGAATTGATTCAGCAAGATCCTTCTCCTTCTTGTTCTTTTTCCTTGCAGTTTTAGGGATTGAGCCTGTGCCCTTGTGCACGATAAGGCAAATACTGTAACTCTGAGTTACTACCCCAGTCTACCCAATGACAGCTAAGTGTTGTCATTAATTTTGTTTTTAAAGAAAAAAACTGGTGGGGCTGGAGCGGTGGCTCAGCATTTACAGAGCTTGCCTGGCATGTGAGAGTACTCGAGTTTGAACCCCAGCGCCACGTACACAATGAAAGGTTGGAGCAACAAAAGCCACATGAAAAACTAAATGGAATTGATTCTCTCTTTCTCTCTCTCACTCTCCCTCTTTCTTTAAAAGAAAGAAAGAACGAAAGAAAGAAAGAAAGAAAGAAAGAAAGAAAGAAAGAAAGAAAGAAAGAAAGCAAAAACTGGTACTCCAAGCCTTGGTGACCTTGCTAGAGGGATTTCCACCTAGACCACTGCCCTCTAGCACTACCAGGCATCCTTCAGCGCCTCCTTCTGTGTGCGTTGAGAATGGTTTTGTTTTTCTTCTCCTATTTCCTTCCCCAGGCCCATTTATAAGCATCCAGTTTGTGTTGGTTCAATATCATTTCTCATAGGAGGACTTCCTGGCCCCTCAACTAGGATGAGAGCTCTGTGTCTTATGCTGCCATGTTCCTCTAGGATGACCCCTAGTGCGATTGCTTTTCCTCTGCCTGGTCCAGCTCTGTGAGTTCAAGACCACGATTGTCTTTGCCATTGCATCCTGCTGCCTAGCACAATGCATACATACAGTAGGTGCTTAGTGATCTTTGATGAAAGTAGAAGAGAAGGCAGAAAGACAAGGAAGGGGAAGAGTTAAGGAAGGAAAGGAAGAAGATAGTGAATAAGGGCAGAAAAATACCCCTGCACATGGCCACTCCCTTCCTCTCCTTTCTTCATTCTTCATTTTTTTCTCCTCTTCACGGAAACTCCAAAATTAAAAAAAAAATTTAAAACCACCCCTGACTCACCATATACTGTCAATTTAATCTTTTTTAAAATTTTGGATTGCTTGTTTGTTATGTGTGTGTACGTGTGTGTGTGTGTGTGTGTGTGTGTGTGTGTGATTCTTCACCCACACTCCACCAATTAAAATGTTTCTAAGTCCAATTTACTCAACAAGCATGAAATACCAAGCCTCTCTCATACATATCTCAATAAACAAATAGCAAATTATGTCTTACTGAAATGCAATTTTTTATTTGTTCTGCAAATCTTACAAATTTTCATAAGTCATCAAACAAGTTCATCTTGATACTGACACTGTAAAACTAATGAAAGGAAAATGCAGAGATAAGATTATTTAGGGATAAAGAGAAAAGAGGAATATTTGGGGAATATCTAAAGAAAATATGGTCTTTGGATAGTTACATAGTTTACTTTCACTTTGTTTCATTAGTAACTAGTGCTTGATTTAATAAAATGAATATATCTTGTACTTTAAAAAAATTTTATTCCCCTCCCCAAGGAATATAGAAATCAGAACAAAAACATGCCAAAACTCCTTTAGGGCTTTTGTCATTGAATAGAAACTATCCTAAGCAGGGGTTGGGAGTATAGTTCAGTGGTAGGATGCTTGCCAGGAATCTACAAAATCTGGGGTGTGATTCCTAGCAACACACACACACATGCGAGCAAAATCCTAAAGTATATAATACTGCAAGAGGGTGATATTGCACTGTATATGAGAAAGAACTTGATTAAAAACCCTTCAAAGGAAATTTTATATTGCATTCAATGAATTTCCCTTTTTTGTACAGAGAAATCAAAAGGATAAAAAAAATAAGAGAAAGCATAATAAAATATAGCATTAGGGGGAGGATAATATATGGTCATTTGATTACTGTCTTCATTTTTCACTTCTTCACCTTAAGAAATTTAGTGCAGGGATGGCTGAGTTCCAGAAGAGGGAAGTAAGTGAATACCATCTAGATTTGTTCATGATGGGAGATTTCAAAAGTTAAAATTACCAACTGTGGGCTGGAAAATAAGAGAGATTTACTAAAGCATTAAAGATAGGTACTAGGCAGTAAAACTGATAGACCCGTATTCCATTGTCCCATAATAGGCTGGGAAACTCAGAGAAGTTAATGCTAAGGAAATTTAAAGCAAGTTATAGGAAATACTTCTTCACCTGCTAGAATTCATGCTGAGGAATTTGCTGCCACAGGCAGTCATAAAATCAATCACTGAGTTGGATTTTTCCAAGGGGCAGGATAATGTATGACCCACTCTTCTGGCTAGTTGGGGAGGAAAGACGCAATCAATTCACTGCTTCTAGGAGATCACAATTGATTACAAGTGGGGTCAGCAAAAGGATGTCCCCCACACTTGATCAGGATAATTAAAAAGTGTTTGCCCATGCTCACAGGTCCAAGAAGGACCGTGGAAATAGGCTATGAAGATCAAATGACTTGATCCAGAATAACAAAGTTTTGTTTGATGGGAACAAAAAAATTAAACAACACAAAAATTTAATTCCAAGAATAAATGAACAATGTGCCTAAAATATGTTTATAGGAACAAATTTTCTCTGGTAATATGAATACAACAGATTTTTTTGTTTTTCATCTAATCCTCTAATCAATATTCTTGCAGTATGTCTGACAAATTTGAAAACAGCTAACATACATGGCGGCTTTTTTCCTAAAGGATAATAGAGTTTAGTTGAAAAGTTGTGAATGTACTGCAAATATTAGTAAAGCAGGGTTAATTTTGATGTTGTCAGGTTGGATATCAGTAATAAAGTCTTTTGATACAGTCTTCACTGTTTAAATTATTTTTAAGCTATTCTCCTCTCCCACCCATTTAACGTTTCTTTCTTTCTTGAAAATGTGATATAGTTTCCAGCACTTCACCTTATGCTGCTTCAGATGCAGCAAAAGTAATATTGCACCCTTGACATTCTAGTTTATGTACTTCTGAAAAAGAGACCAGATAAAAAGTCATGTCAGACATGGTCAGAGCCTTCAGTTTTTATTTGGGGACAAAGGAATGTCATATGATTCACTAAAAAGAGAAGTTTTACTTTTAAAAAATACAGAACAAAATAAAATCCTAAATAAGTCATGATAAAACCTAGTCCTTGAATTAAAAGAAAATAACTATACCTGTGCTTTCCAGAAAAGGCAAAGAAAAGGCAACATTGTCACCTCTAGAGAATGAGGAAGTGTTACTGACTTTAAGAGACAATGACGTAATTTCATTATCCATGTTAAGAGAAAGTAAAAGTAAAACTAGGTGTCTGAAAACTCCTTCATTGCAAATCATCGTAACTTAAAATAGTCTTTATAACTTTGGAGCTTAACAACATCTTTATTTTTATAAGCAGATTTTATTTAAACATTGCCCTGACCTTCCCCTGAAAAATAAATAAGTTGATGTCTTAAATCTAATATCAGGGGGTCTTCTATAGTTGCCATTGTACTGGGCTGAAATCTCTTAAAGGTGTCCCACAATCAGCTCATACCTGTTGCAAACCACCATGGATGTGCAACCTCTGGAGCCAGTCCTGGTTCTGCTTCTCAACAGCTAGGTTTCCCTAGGGAACTCATCTAACTTCTTGTAAAGAAACTTGTGAGTGCATTGCAAATATCAATAAGGCAGTGTTAGTTGTGAGGTTGTCTTATTGAATGTCAGTAGTGAAGTCCTTTGATAAAGTCATCACAATTAAAATTCAGCCTTTTTTAAACTATTATTTTATTGCCTATATCATAGGATGATTGCAAGTTTAAATCAACATAAATTAACTAAAACAAAAAATCCACACACATACAAAAGAAAAAAAGCCATGCCCGGCACAGAGTAAGTGCTCAATCATTGCTTTTTTCCTTCAGTCCCCAGCAAACCTGGTTGTTAGCCAATGCACCTGTCCCTGAGGAAAGTCTTTATTGTTACACTTGCTCCTTATGCTGGTCCCTACCGTTTCTTGCATCCCTTTCTTGTGGAATTTCTCCCTGAACTCTGCCCTCAATAAAATCAGCTAAGCATGTTCCCTGCTATAGACCTCTTCTCTTCCCTAGACCTCTAAAGATTGCCTCTTCCCTTCTCCCACCAAACCCCGACTTGGCTAAATTCACACTGATGGCTTGGTTCTAGGCTTTTAGATGTCATGGTCTCTGAGAAAAACTCTCAAAGTCTGAGATAGGTGCTCCTTGTCCATGTACTCGCAGCCTCACTTTACTTCCATCACCAGTTTTTACTTCTGTTTACCTCCCTGGATCCACCTGCATGGTAGGAATTTGGTCTGGCTCTTTTGAAGAGCCCCATTCCTGATGCTCTCACTGTTCAATGTTCCTGAATGGATAAAGGAAACAACGAAGGTCACCAGGAAAGGCTGCCCCTGCTCAGAGCAGGCCTTTGATTTTCATCTGCCATTAATCTACAAAACCACATGCTAATCAGAATCTGCCCACGTGGAACTGATGTTTCCCCCATTATATTCAAAGCCAGCAATGCAGAAGAACTTGTGTTGGAGTTGTGGGGAAATAATTGGTTTATCTTTCATGAAGCTAATACTGGGAATATCTATAATGTGGTATAAACTGGGGAAAGTTGAAAACAAAGCAAAATGGTGAACTAATTTCTTGGGCTTATTTAGTCTATAATGGAAGATTCAAATGAGGTTAGTGGGATTTTTTTTTACACAATCTAAATTTAATTATCTATTGCAACTGCACTTATCTGAGTATATGCAAAACTGCCTTAACCTTATAATGATGTCTGTACATATAGTGTGTACTTGGCTTTATGTTGAATGATTAAAATGTAGAATAAAAAACATCAGAAGGCCAACATGGTGAGGTGAACAGCAAATTGGGGCAATTAGCCCTCCCGTTTTACCCCAGCTTGAAAGATGCTGTCGGTGGAGACAAAAACATGGTGTGATCCATGTGAATGATTCAGTTCTTTGTTTCTCTTTGGGAATACAGGTTGAATCTGAATTTTGAGATATCTGATGACAACAATAACAATAACTGGCATATTTAAGCAAGAGCAAGATTCAGAACCCCTGCTAAGGACTGCCCAGGCATGATTTCATTAAATCATTACAAGAGCCCTATGAGGTGTAGAATTATTTAACAAGACAGAAGAGTAATACTTGAGGCTTAGTGATTAAGAAATTTGCCCAGGGTCACACAACTAACAATGAGCAAAGCCAAGCTTCAAACCCTTGGTCATTTGATTCCAGAGGTTTTCCTGTTAGCTTCCAGCTCGTACTGCTGCCCTCACCAAAACTCAGATAATGAGATGTAGTGAGAAAAACCTGTGGTCTGGATCTGAAGCTTGGCATTAATTACGCTCATATCAGCTTGAGCAGGTCACCCCATCTCTCCGGTTCTCTACTTCATCATCTACGATATGAGAATAATAATATTATTATATGCCCTACCTGCCTTCCAAAGCACCTGTGATAATCAAGTGAGATAGTAGACATGTATGAAGTTAGGAAACAGGAATTGCTACACAAATATCAGTTGATAAGGTTTATTCAAAAACAGTGTGTTGGTAAAATTATATGAATTTAGTTTGAATTCATTTAATTTCAGGAATATTTTATGTGTGACAGTTGAAAATTAGTTCTACCCAAGCCAGAAAAGATGTAGAGATGTAAATGTTGGACTTTGCCCACATGGACAAATGGGTGTGGCTTGAAGAAGGAAGTGACTGTCCATAACCATGCATTCCAGGCTTGAAACAATACTTGGCACCTACAGAAAAATAAAACACAAAGATAAAGTTTCCATTCTGAACACACCTGTGTTTTCAACTATCACTGCTTACAGATTATCAAAGATGAGAAATAGGGATTTCCTGGGGGTTAAGCTATTTTTCCCTGCTTGTGATGGCACATGCCTATGTAATCCCAGCAACTCAGGAGGCTGAGGCAGGAGGACTGCAAGTTCAAAGCCAGCCTTAGCAATTTAGTGAGCCCATAAACAACTTAGACAGACCTTGTCTCAAAAAGTCTGGGGGTGTAACAGTGGTTATGTGCCCCTGGGTTTCATTCCTCGTACCATTAAAAACGATAATAATAGAGTAGTTTTCTCTGAAGAATACAACAGCATCTTCCTATTTCTTTATTTAGAGAGGACTGATCACATACAAGATTATAAAATTGTGTTTTACAGCCTATATACCTCCCCCTAAAATATTTTTCTATTAAGAATGAAAATTCTTTGGGGCTGGAGCGGTGGCTCAGCGGTTTCGGCACTTGCCTGGCAAGCACGAGGACCTGGGTTCAAACCCCAGCACCACGTACACAACTAAGTGTTGGAGTAACTAAAGCCATGTAAAAAACTAAATAAAGTTGTTTCTCTCATTCTCTGTCTCTCTCACTGCGCCTCTCTCTTTAAAAAAAAAAAAAGAATGAAAATGCAAAAGATATTATCTACATCTATTACATGTGCAAATCTTTGGAAAATGCAATATTAAAGAGAAGATAACTTGGGCTGGAGCGGTGGCATGGCGGTTGCTGTGCTTGCTTGCCTGACATGTGCAAGGACACAGGTTGGAACCACAGTACCACGTCCAAGCAATGAAGGCCACATGAAAAACTAAATAAGGTTGATTCATTATTTCTCTCTCTTTCTCCCTCTCTGTCTTTAAAAAAAAAAAACAGAAGATAATTTGAACAAATTATTACTATCAGATTTTTCCACCTGTCCTTAGCATTATGCCTTCTTTGCTTTTAATATAAAACAATATCCTTGACAAGAATAATTTGTTTTTCCTCCCGCATTTATTTTGTACTAACCACATAACTGAATACTAGAATGCATAGTATTCTTGATATAATACCTTAAATTTCTTTAAGATACCATTCTCTTTTTCAGTTCTCAGTCTTTAAGATTTAAATGGGCTAATTTCTTTCATTGGCTACAACAATTTATAGGTGACCTAAGCCTGGTTGATCAAAATGACAGTATTTTTTTTCAGTTCTGGGCATGTGACTCAATCAAGTCTAATAGACATAAATCTTGGCATATTTACTAGTAAGATATGTCTTCTGAGGTGCTTGGAGATATCGTTGCTGCTCCTTGAAAAGAACCTACTTGAAAATGAAGCCAAAGGAAAGGAGAACCACAGAATAAAATCATCATTTCCTGGAGGCATTATTTGCACACTTAGTGCTTCCCATGGTCCTTTCCATTATGTTAGCTAATACACCCTCTTTTTTTATTATACCAATCTCTAGTGAGATTCTGTCAAACTGAAACTGAAGTCAGACTTACGAACCCAGGAGATTTAACTATTGTGGAAAGTTTCTATGGATTACATATGTTATGTCAGGACTCCAGTAGCTTTTTGGGAATAGGAAACAGAAAGAGAAATCAAATTTGTGAAGCTGAATTTACTCCTTTTGTTTCATTTTCCTTCTCTGTTCGTTATCCAAGAAAAAGCTGGGTGCAGTGGCTCACACCTGTAATCCCAGCACCTTAGGAGGATCAAGTGTAAAGCCAGCCTCAGCAATGCAGCAAGACCCTCAGCACCTTAGAGGGACTCCCTCAAAATAAGAAGAAAGAAAGAAAAGAAGGAAGGAAGGAAGGAAGGAAGGAAGGAAAGAAGGAAGGGGGAGGACTGGAGATGTAGCTCAGTGGCAAAGTGGCATTGAATCCAATGATGAGTTAAAAAAAAATCTAGAAAAAAAGCATCCTGGTTAGAATTCAAATTATGCTTGTTGTCCTTCCACTAAAAATCTGTTGAAGCTTGAAGAAAACCACTAAATTATTCCTTTCACATAGGATATCTGCAATGCCAGGAAAGAAGAAAAAGCAAATAATTGGTTTGTGATCTAGCACTGGTCTTGAAAATCAAGTTTGAATGATAATCCCTATGTCATCAATAACTGACTTTGTGAGCTTTGGTATTTCATAACGTTGCCTTGTGTGTCCACACAATTAATTCAGTAACAATAAATCTGCTTGTCATAGCTAAATTATGTGTGAAGCAAATGAGAAAATATATTTGAAACTATTTTGGAAAGTTCAAGGTTTTCTAGGTGTATGCAAGACTAGTATTACTGCTAGTAATTGCAGTGTCAAAAATTCACATTTGTCTCATTAAGAGAGAAAACTTCCCTCTTCATGATAGTAGAGTAAATCACATTTCCTAGAAATCACAATGAGGTCATGATTCCCAATTTAAGCTTAATGCTTTATCCCACACATTCTATAGCTATGCAGTAGTTTTGTGCTATCAACTACCATGTAGGCAAGTACAACAGAAGTAATACCTGGTATTAAAAGAGATGGGTTCTAGTCCTTGCTCTGCCACTAGCTTACTTTGTGACCTAGAATACCAACTTTCTTTAGCCTTCAGTTTTCTTATCTAGAAAATGAGAAGATTGAATGATGTAACATGGTGACCATCACTGGTGCTCACCTATACCTGGTTCTCTTCTATCTTTTAGGTACACAGGAGGCTGTATATCTCAGCCTATTTGTATTCATTCTTGGCCAGGTGACAAATTCCAGCCAGTGGGATATAAACAGAAAAGATATATATCACTTCAGAATATTTCTTTGCCCAAGAGAGATTCCCTAGCGTTCTTTTGCATTACTGGAGCCACAGGGGATACTGATAACATGAGATGATTCAGTTATTGATGATAGAGTCTCCTCCATCTTGGGCCCTTGAATAGGAATGTGGAACAGAATTCCCCCTAACGTTCTGCAGTTTACAGGTAGTGGGAATGAGAAATGAACCACTTCTGTGGTTAGTCTTAAGTATTTTAGTGTTAATATTGGTCATAGAAATATAACCTGATTTATTTTAACTAATATAGGTAATTTCTTTCTTTTTCTAGTATAAGGGATTGAACCCAGAGGCACTTAACCACGAAGCCACATCCTTAGCCCTTTTTAAATTATTATTTTTTTTTATTTTGAGACAGGTCTTGCTAAGTTGCTTAGGGCCTTACTAAGTGGCTGGGGTTGGCTTTGAACTTGCAATCCTCCTGCCTAAATCTCCTGAGCTGCTGGGATTACAAGCATGCACTACTCTGCCCAGCTAATACAGGTAATTTCTGTAATTTTTCTCAAGTTTCACTTCCTGTAATTTC
Organism: Aplodontia rufa; assembly: GCA_004027875.1. NCBI lineage: Eukaryota > Metazoa > Chordata > Mammalia > Rodentia > Aplodontiidae > Aplodontia > Aplodontia rufa. The sequence continues at coordinate 16,763 of PVKS010009643.1, read as the reverse complement.
TATGCATATGTTTTCTATACTTAAAAATGGATTTAGAACAAAAAGCTGCTATCAAACTTATAGATTTGTTAGAATATTTTTCTTTATATGTTACAGAGAAAGATGAGGCTAAGGAGAGGCCCTATGGAGTTTCCCTATCTCTATCCCCAGGAGAGGACAGTCTTCAAGTTCTCTTTGAAGATGACTTCTAATTCCTCCAATAAGGACTTTTTAAAAAATAAATTTAAAGATGTGATTTATCTTATTAAATACCAGAAAAACATATCAAATTGGAAAGACATGTGTGGTAAAATAAACATATATAGAACAGAATTGTAGGTTTAATATAATGAGATATTGCATTTAATTTATTGATTGTATTTATTTGTAGATGTGGCCCTAAGCACTTGCATAATAAGTACATTTTAATAAATTTAATAAATAACATCACGTTCCATCATATCCTCACTTTCATAACCAAGGAGTATAAGGTAAATTTTATGTATTCACACTTTGGATCAGAAGACGCATTCAAGGAAAATACCAAATAGGTGAGAATCAGAATAATGGGGTAAGGGTTCCTTACAAATGTAAGGAACAAATCAAATAGGAAGGACATTCCATGCACTTAATCTAAAGTCTTACTTGCATTTTATTGACACCCACATGATCTCTTGACTTCTATGTAAAATATTATTAAGTCCATAAGAAAAATAAATTCATATGCAGGGCAAATTCCACAGTGCCTTTTCTTTTCTTTTTCTTTTTCTTTTTTTTTTTTTTTTTTTTTTTTTTTTTTTTTTTTTTTGAGGTAGGAGAGCAGCCCTGGGGATTAAACCCAGGGGCATTCTACCACTGTACTACACTCCAAGCCCTTTTTATTTTTTTATTTTGAGACAGGGTCTCACTAAACTGCTTGGGGCCTTGCTAAGTTTGCTGACGCTGGTCTCAAATTTGTATTCCTCCTGCCTCAGCTTCCCAAGCCTCAAGGATTACAGGGGTGCAACACCCTGCCTGTCCCAAAGTGCCTTTTTGATGAAAATGCATGGCATGAATAAGAGGAAAGGAGGAAAGGCAGGAAACTTACAGCTCCGTGTGTTTACTTCTTTCCAACTGCACCACAGTGGGAGACAGAAGGGGAAGAGGGAGTAAAAAAGGAAGGAGATTGTTAGAGTGAGTGAAAGTAGAAGAAATTGGCAAAGTGAGGAAGGTAAATAAAAGAAAGAGAGAGAGAGAGGTGCAGGTTGGCTGATGCAGCTTCAAAGATAACAGTTAAGTACAGGTGGAAGCAGCCAGGTGATGAACAAGAAAACCACTTCTTTGACCATTTCTCTAGAGAGCCTTCAAATATTTTGGGTTGTTATTTCTGCAAGTGCAGCTTACAGATACATAGGTTCCACTATCAAGGTCCCTTCAGGACAAGAAGATCCTTGAAATGGGATCTTAAGAGAGGGAGAAACCAATAAGCAGAGGCAACGCTGGACAGAGGACTCCTGGACCAGAATGTTCAGCATCTTCTCAGGAGAAGAGCCCTGAAGATTGTCATTGTTTCCCTGTTATACTTACTCCACCTCACGTGCTCCTCATGGGGAAGCCAAGAAGTCTAAGAACACCCTAATCATCTTCTTGACTAGATTTAGAAAAAAATCCCACCATTCTGCACCTGGTTAAATGAGAGAGATGAGTGTGAGCAGGAAAGTGTTCTAACTGTATTATGCATGAGAGTTCATCATAAGAAAAGGAACTGACAAAAGTGTCTACTGCATGCCAGGCAATAACCCAAACCTCATCTTGTTTAAAATCTCTATGTTGTACTATTTGTTTGCTTCATTTATAGATGAACAAAATGAGGTTGCAATGGATTAAATAATTTTTTTAAGGTCCCACAGTTGGTAAATGGGAGAGGTGGGACTTTAACACAGATTATCTGACCCCAAAAAACAACTTCAGCCACACTGCACAACAGAGAGTATGGGTGAGCTATATTTTTCCCAAATTGTTCTGCAACTGTTGAGTGCTTCAGTTACTCATACTCCTTAGCTCAGTGGTGGGTCTTGTTCTCACCTTTGAATATCTTGAATATGTCAATAACAACAGTAACTTCTCTCTTCCATCTTACGCTTCATCTTTTTTGGTCACCTGTATCTATCTAACCCAACATCTGGGGTTTCACCTTTGTAGGCAGAGAACCTTGCAGTGAGATTCAATAGCCATCTCTTTATAGAAGCTTGTCAGATTCTCAATTGTTCTCACAAATATTTAATAGTTGAATAAAGTGAGTGGTTCATTGACAAATAGCAGCAGCAATAAGTGTTGAATGACTGTACTTTTAGAAATTAAAGTGATCAGTCCCATGAAACTCTTATGTGAAGCTGCTTTAAAAGATATTATACAAATAGATAAAGGCATGGAAGGATATAAATCAAACTTTTCATTTGTACATTTTAATTCAAGGATTTAACAAATATTTATTAAGTGCCTTTTGTAGTCTATACCAGACGCTGTGTTAGTTCCTTCATAAAGGAGTACTCCTAATCTGTAGCTATGTAACAAAGTAACCAAAAATGTGGAACATTAAAACAAGAAATATTTATTTTGTCACAGATTTTGAAGTTCAGAAATATGTAAATAACTTTGGTGGGTGATTGCAATCTGTGGTCTCTCAAGGGGTTACAGAAAGATGTGGAGTGAAGCTGAGGTCATCTTCAGACTTGACTGGGGCTGAAGGGTCTGGCACCCAGCTGATCATCATAGTCAGCAGGCCTCAACTCCTCACTGGCCCTGGCAGAGACTTCAGATCCCAATCATATAGACGTTCCTATAAAGCTTCCTAGATTCAGTGATCCAAGTGAGAGAGGAATAAAAATGTGCTCCCAAGCCAGAGACCATAACTGACCTTTTATTCCAAAGTAGCATGGTGTCACCTCCAAGAATTTGGCTTCACTTCTTGAAAGGAGGAACACTGGAGAATTTGTGAATATTGTTTAATAATTATGAAGGGGGTTGATTAGAAAGAGAATTTGGTGTTCTGACTTATTTCTATTGACACGTTATTTTGTAACTTATTTTTCTGTTAATAAACTATGTATAGTCAGTCATATCCTGGAATAGGAAGACTCAGATGGACTTGAATAAGGAGTGATCCTTCTCCTTTCTCAGCCTCTTCATAAGACACTAAGAAAACATCAATATTCCATGTAGATATTTGGTGTCTTTATATGATACCAAATATTTCCAGCCACATGTCAAGGTATCACATAAACACAAAGTTCTAGCCAGTCTGGGTACCTTGTAGCTCAACGACAGTGGAAGAAACTTGAAATGCACAGAAATATAAGATCATTGAGGAACCTAGAAACTGTCACATAAATGTGTTTCCCAGTGAATTTTAATGTTCCAATTTCTTTAACTTTTAATGGTCTGACTATATTTTGACCTGCTGAACTGTTTAGCAGATTCAAATTTTCACCATTGTCCTTCACATCCTATAATGAATTCCGAAGCAGAATTTCCATCTGTCAGTTTAGAGAATGCAGCATCTCATCTCTGCATTGAAATCAAGTTCCCCTCACCTTTTAACAGTCCAAGTACCACTTCATCATCAGCAATGTGGAAAGCCACAAATCAATTAAACTTACCTTGCATTTATGAGTACCCATGAATTGCACTTACAATGGTTTTACAAAAAGAGATGGCAGTTCAGGGTTCTCAACAAAGACATGCAAGTCAGGTAATAGCACATTTGGGGTCAGTGACACTTTTCCTCTTTGTCCTGTCTGTGACTTCTGCACAGATCTTCATTTTCCCCCCCTCGGGCTTCCCTGCCACATCAACATTGCAATATTCCTTGTTGCTTTATTTAAATCTAAGAAGAAAACCACATGCAGGTTTCTGAAGAGCTGCATGTGGCTAAGACAGCCTCAGGTTGGAATGCAGCCCTGTAATCCCCTCACAGGGGTGGAGAGGGAACAACTCCAGAGAAGGTTCCAAATACACACCAATGCCCCTTCGAGCTAAATTTTGCATTTCGTTTTCTGCTTTAAAATCTCTATTGGCTACACATCTGAGAAGGCTTAAGAACATAATTTATTCCATACAATATTTCTAGTAATTTATGCTCACTAAATTGGCAACATAGGAAGAATTTTTTTCATTCACTACCATGGAAGATTATTAGAGGCCATCTTGCACCAGTAAAGACTGCTCAAACAGCAGCACTGTATACATAAGGAAATTTCATAGCATCCTGGGTTTTAAAAGAAGACAATGGGGGCTGGAGTGGTGGCTCAGCAGTTGGAGCGTTTGCCTGGCATGCATGAGGACCAGGGTTCAAACCCCAGCACCGCCTGCACAACAAGGTGTCAGAGAAACAAAGGCCAGATGAAGAACTAAATAAAGTTGATTATCTCATTCTCTCTCTTTCACACTCTTCCTCACTCTTAAAATAAATAAATAAACAAAACAATGTTTATCTTTTGAATTTGTACATTTATAATGTCAGTTTTTAGATAATTGTCTCTTCACACAAAATCCTTCTGTAGATAGTCTAACTCAGGGATAAACTTCATCATTTTTAGTCCCTGTTTCCCAAACTAAGTAAATACAAGAAAATCTTATTTCTATAACTCCCTCTACTTCTGTATTTTTTTCCAATTTCAGAATTATTCCAGGATAATAGCTCACTGCCCTGAAATGCTTGCTTTCTTGACAGGTAAATATTAACTATTTGTCCTCAGCTTTAGCCTTCTCAGCAAGAGACAGATTAGAACAAGCTCCTTCATCATTTTGTCTCTGGACAAAAGATAGACAGCATCTATGTGCACAAGGCCAAACCTATGGCTACCAAGTAGAAACTGTGTTCCATTATTAGGTAGAAAGTCCCAGACATCTAGATATTTATAGTTTCTATTCAATTATTAATAAATTTTTCATTTTCCTCCCAATTTGCATCTGGTAAATGTAATCATGGGTTGAAGAATATTATTTGTAATTATTCCATAATTAAGTCATGGATCTTCCTTTCTTATTATTTAAGAATGCTTGCACTAAACGAGCATTTGCCAAATCCATAATAAATGTGATTCAAAACAAAGTTGGAAGAAAAATATTTGCAATGAAAATAGTAAATGTACAATTACTGTGATAACTATTTAGATTCTTGGGTATAGGCATTTGTGTATGAAGATAATTCTCTGAGGTGGTAGAGGGAATTATATTGGATTTTGTATTCATCAGCCTCTGTCACTATAGCAAATACCTGAGATAATCAAGTTATAAAAAGAAAAGTTTTATTTTGGCTAACAATTCTGGGGGTTCCAGTCTATGAGCAGTAGGCCCCATTTCTTTGGGTCTATTTTGAGGCAGCACATCACTGCCAGAGTGCATGGCTGAGCAAAACCTCAAGGTAGGGAAACAAAGCAGTGCCCTTCAAAGGTACTCTCCAAATGACCCAAAGACTAGGCCCCACCTCTGAAAGATTCCACTGCCTCCCATGGAGTCACCCTAGGAGCCAGTCCCAGAGATTTTAGAGTACCTAAAACATAAGGTATAATTCAAAGTGAGCTGATCATGCTTTGATTTTTAATGCTGTAATGCCTGGGCCTTTTGGGGGGCATTCAATATACAAATGACAGCAGGTTCACATCAGTCACTAAAGTTATTCTGGTTTATAGTCTGCACAGGCCCAGCAGATTGTTGAAGATCTGGATTTTTTGTTTGCATTTGTGTCATTCAGTCCCCCATCTGAATCTCTTGTAATAGGCTCTCTGGAATCACATTGTAATACTGAGAAACTAATTTGATTCTGTCCTTACCAATGGAGGCCCACAGTCCTCACAAATTTGCATCTTTGAGTTGTGTGTTGGTGGCTGGGTATTTGAGCAATAACTCAACTGCTTGGATTCCAAGGCACAGGATGGTATTTCCAAGATGATTATCAAGGCTAACATGGCCTTTTCAACTCAAAGCAAACAAAAGCTATAAACTTCTTTGCTGAAAATTCTGAATGCTCCCGAGAGTTATGAACACCAGTAAACATAATGCTAAAAAAAAATGTATTCTATTTCACCTTTGAAGTCCTTTGCAATCTGAATTCTTAAAGGAGAATTCACAAGAGAAAGAAGGTGATAGAAGGAATGTTTTTAAAGGAGCAATATATTTAGAATAGAAGAATGAGAAGATGTCTTGCCACTAAGCCAGTGGGAATTTGAAATTTCTCCAAGCCAGGGAGCCAGTAGAAGAGCTAAAACATAAGGTATAATTCAGAGGGAGCGGATCGTGTTTTGATTTCATTTAACGCTTTTCTTCATGCTTGTTTCCAAAATCTAATTGGTGCCTATGTTGGAAAATGTTAACACAAAGCAACATTATAACAAGGGCAGCGCAACATCTGAGGTGAATCCCTTCCCCTGCATGGATCCCACCATCTCCCTGGGAAAATGTTCATAAGACTCTAGCTTTTAAGAGTCCGGGTTATTGCCATCCCCTAGATCATTCAACAGTTATATGGAAGCCTTGAGCCAAAGAAGCTATAGTCTTCATAATGCACCCTTTAGTCCAACTAAGAAAGTACCCTGACAAATGCTCAGGCTATACATAACATAAAATGACTAACATACAACTGCAAAATGTTTGCATAAAGTTAAGTTTTAGTCCTGTGGGATTTTACCATGACTGAATGGTTGAAAGGCCCACATAAAGAGTATGGTTGAACCAAGCTGAGGAGTGACTAAGCAAAAAACTGGGCAACATTGACTTGAAGCCTGTTGGACAGTGGTTTTCACACTTGGCATTTTTGAGTTTCTTGGAAGTGATGGTCCAAGGTGTGGGCTGAGCACAGAGTTTAATATCTTGTGCTCAGATTCTTCAGCTGTACCAGGTTGGTCCCAAACATAAATAAGAACCATTTGACAATGATTACTCTATGTGATCATAATTAAAAACCCAAATGATAAACATAAAATGATATTGAAATGCTTCAACAATCATTATCACAAATTAAAAACCTATATATTTTATTATAACTATTAACAAATTACACAAATTTGTGGGTTTTACCATGGCATTATCATATATGCTTGCATCATAAAACCTGTATTCTTAAACTTGAATCATTCATTCAAAATGCACTGAGCTTTAATTATGAAGCTGGCACAGCGCCAGGGGCTGGGAACATAAGTGAATCAGCCAGAGTCCTAGCCTCTAAGGAGCTTCCAGCCCTGAGGGAGAGAGAGACCCATAGAGAACTAAGCAAAACAGTGTGTTTCATCTGTTCTGAGAGAGGCACAATTGCTGAAGAGGGAGCCAAAGGTACAGATACTTTTGGCATATTGTGCATAGTTAGCAATTCATTCTGGCACAAGTTCCTTTTGGCCACAGTTCCCCATGTACTAATCTCCTCTGATATTTTCACAATCTTGTCTACTTCTCTGTGTTTGTCTCTTTGCCTTAAACCTTCAGGTAAATGCCTAGGACTTGATGAGCTGAGTTTATTCACTCTAGAAAGAAGTCTAAATATGCTCCCCCCAAAATCTACCTTCTTGGAAACCATAGCAAATCCACTCCTCTCCCAAAACTCCAATCCCTAAAAATGAGAAAGAGGAAAAAACACACTCTAATTTAGAACTGTGTGGGAATCTACAGCTTCTGTACACAGACCCCAGCAATCTAAGGAACAATGACTTCAATTGTCTCCCCGAGGAAAAAAAGGGACAGTCTGACCTTCTTTACCTTTGCTCTGCTGCTCTCTGCTTTCCTCCAGCCAAATTCCTCCCCCTCCCTTCCTCTCTCTCTCTCTCTCTCTCCTGATCCTAACCTTTGTTCTGCCTCTAACCCCTTAACTTCTAAGTCCCAAGTCAAAATCACCTCTACTATGGAGTCGTCCCCAGACAGTTTTCCATGGCAGAAGGGACGGTTCTCTTTCAAGTTTCCCAAGCTCTTGATATCAGTTAGTTATCAGAGTATATTATAGTCTCATGTTTTCTTACCTTTCCCTCACTAATCTAAAAACACTTCAAGGGCAGGGACTATGATATTAATCCTTATATTCACAGTTCCTTATACTATGCTGGGCACCTCCTACCTACTCAATAAGTGCATATGATATAAATGAAAAAATGAGAAATTTCCTTGGGAAACACAAAATTAATTGCTCTTACTTTCTTATCAGTTCTTTTCTCCTTGCTACACGCACTCAGACCCACAGTTCAAATCACACTCTCACCTCCTCCAAATATACCACATTTCATTTCCCAGACTTGGAAGCTCTAAATTTAGAATAAACCTAAGGAATAATCAGATGGGCACAGTTGACTTTGACTTTTAATATTCCCATAGGATAGGCTGGTCTAGGTTAACACGTTCAACCAAATGTGCAACACACGTGGATGGTTCCTTCCTACAAGTTAGAGGCTTAAAAAAATATTTCTCACTTTGTTGTTTTAAATCAATAAGAAATAAGTAGGTATACTGATATTTCCTTCATGATTGCATTAGAAATATTAAATGCTTAACCTCATAGAGAAGTAACTTTAATTTGTATCCAGCCACCAAATCTGATCCCAAATCAGCAATTTACTTTGCTTCAGAGTCTCCCTTATGTTTGGTTTCTCTCCTACAGCTTGCTTTCAGTGGCCCCACTGACCAGTCAAAGAACACAAGCAGAGAAAACTGGAGCTGTCCTAACTTGGTAAACTAAGGTGAAAATTTTTGGTTGGAATTAATGTGCCCTGGCAGAAGCAGTCTGAGCTGGCTTCTCAGAGGACAAGAAGTTGACTCCCTAGCATGAGGACATCCAGCTAGTTCCTATTCATCGAGGATTCTTTTCCAGCATAGTCCATGTGTGAAGCATATCCCTCCCATGAAGAACAGGTAAAGACCCTTCTCATAAAGGAGAAAATGATCCTAAGCAGATGATAAAAATAGAAAATAAGCCCTGGCACCCTTCTGAATGTTCCTGAAGACCTGGACTTGTGTTTGTGGCATTACACTCCAGGTGAGAAGAACATTTGGATCTCTTGGCGGAGTGAAAACAAAGTTACAAAATGGGAAATTGCTACAATTGGGTTGGGGTGGCAGTGCAGCTATCTTTGCATAGCCACCTTTCATGTTACCTACCTCCACACACAAAAAAAATATGTATTTTCAAACAAGAAATGTTTTTGCATATAGTCTTCCAGTAGTTTTAATCAAAATGACACACTTTTTATGCTAATTTTATGATCCATGTGGTCAGACAACCTTTGTTCAAATCTTGCCTTTGCCACTAACCAGCTGTTCTTGACCTCAGGCCTCCTCCTGCATCACTAAAATGGGGATAATACAATTAATTATGTCATGTGCTATTGAAAGAGTTAAGTTAAAATGACAATTAAATGAACTAGAAACATGCCTGCATTACATAGCTAAGAGGTTATTGAGATAAAAGCTAACAAATTAAGCTGTAGGTCTTAATCTTAGAAGTGATAAGATAAAGATGAAATTATTCTCCTATTCTCCATTTGCTTCCTATTGCTTTTATAATACAACAATCATAAGCTATGTTTGTTATTTGATTTATATCTATTGAAGGAGGATATTTTCTTAAGTTCACTGAAAATGGACCTGCATAGCTTAAGAAACCATGAGAAAATTGAAAAAAAGAAAAAATAGTTAGGTGGAACATTCTTCCCACCAATATGATGGAATAATTAATGGTTTTCTGTTGTTGCTATTTGCATACTCTGTTGCAGCTACCTGGAAGGCATTATCTGCTTGCCTACCTGAAAACAGAAAAAAGTCAGATTAAAAGTCTTTAATTCCTCCTACAGGTACTGTGAAAGAGAGTGGAAGTAGATTAAAAGGAAAAAGTGGGAAGATGCCCTCTTTGCCATTTGTCCCTCCATTCACACTTGCAGATTAACACTTTTGATAACATAAAAGAAGAGCTCTGTGTCCCAACCTAGGGGCATTTTCGTGGGCCCCAAGCAGAGATTAGGATTAGTTAGGACAAGGGAAATTCATGTGTGTGCACGATCTGTGTGTGTGTGTGTGCGTGTGTGTGTGTTGCACTAGTGTCTCTTTCCATTTGGGGTGTTTAAAAGGTGACCATTTGTTTTGATGTTGCAAATTGAGTTGTTTACTGTCCCCTAATTTGCATCCATCTCCCAGGAATATATCCCAGAGTTGCCCCATATTGTGTTTTCCTTTCTTTTTCCTTCTTCTCCTCTTACAAGTACAAACGCTCTCCTAATGGGTTCTTAAAAGGAAAAATTATTCTGCACTTCTTTAGCAAAGACACAGAACACAAGGAGCACTCCCTACTCATCTCAAATACGGAAAGAACAGGGTCACACTAACCCAGCTTTGAAAGCGGTAGGCTGTGCCATGGAAGGGGATTCCTTGCCCTCCTTCCCACTGCCTCTCAGCCCCCAGCAATCCAGAAGCTGGAGACAGCCAGGATTCCCCTGGCTGGCTCCCTGCAAGCTAGGACAGCTCTCAAGGGATGGAAAAGGAAACCGATTTCTTTCATCGGTCTAGCCTGGGACAGGAGTTGGCTGCCAAAAGAGCCAGCCTGGCTTCTTCCTGGCCTGGCTTGTTCCTAGCTGGTTAGACTTGGGAGGTCTCTCTGTCTCCCTGAGCCTGTTAGCCCAGCAGCAAAAAAAGAGACAAGAGGAATACTGATGTTGTCAGGGGTGTTGTGAGACAGTAAGGAGATAAATCTCAGGAGGCTGGCTGGGCAGGTCATTTGTCTCAAGTCTGTTCTCCTTGTTCCTGTCTTTCTACTTGTCTTCCCCAAAAGAATGTTTGTACTTTGGCGATCAACTTTGTTCTCGAAGGTTAATACACGACTAAAATGGCTGCAGAGCCAAATCTAGAAATGGAAAAGTCAAAAATGAAAGGATATGTATTCCACCTGGAATGAGAGCTGGGAGCAGGGCAGAGAGCGGCTCTGTGAGGTGAGAATTCAGCTAGGAAACCCAAGTCCTGTCTTGCCTGCGGTTGTGGGTGCCCGGGCTGGGGTGTCTTCGATCAGCGATCAGCCATCAGCGGTTGTCTTGAAGTCGACCCCGGACGCAGACGCGGAGAACGAAGTTTTGCACCGGACTTCTTCACGCGCTCTGAATCTTTTTCTACCTCCGGAGGCTGCTTGCACTCTCCGAGATGCCAAGATGGGCCTGTCCCATCTTGGGGATGCCGGGGTGCAAGTCAAAGATTCTGGGGTTCCTCTCAGAGAAAACTGGGTCCAGATGCTTTCGAGCAGGGCCTGTTTTTCTCCGGCCCTCAGCACAACCTTAAGGCAATCTACCCCCACATACACCGCCCCCCTCCATCAAATCGCGCCGCGTTTCCCTAGTCCTGCTGTCCTCTCCGACTCCGACGCGGAGGCTTCAGGAGAACTACGAAAGAATCCACCCGCAGTCCATTTCCCGCGCACTTAAGAAAGAAATCGAACTTTATTTCTCAGAAAAGTAGATGTAGGGGTCCGAGGGAGGGTGCAGCATGCGCACCGCCTCTCTGGACCCGGAAGTACACACTCCCGTGGTCAGATGCCTCCCAAGACGAAATGGGCTTTTCTATCTGAAAGACCTTGTACCTTGGAAGCCCGAACGAAGGAAGCCAAAGTTCACCCAGGAAAATAAAAGTTCAAATGGAATGTGGTGGATGACAAAGCCACCTCCCTGCCTTACCCCGGAATTATTCTCAACACTCCCACGGGGACACGCACCCCCACATACACACGTTTCACCCCCCTACACACACGTTTCCGGGGACCCCAACGACAGTGAAGCTCTGGACCTCACACTGCTTCCTTTCCCCCAGAACTGCTAGCTTCTCCCATCTGCCCTTGCACTTTGGTCTCAAACACCCTGGAGAACACTTTCCAACCACATTGCCCCCCCAACCCCACCTAGTGAGGGATAAGGGTCTTGGGGGGGGGGGGGGTTTCTCTGGTTCTCTCCTTGACCTGCACCAGGAACAGAGGTACACAAGTTGTTGTGAAACCTCAAGGGCTCAGGTAGCTCACTGAAAGGGTCAGTGAAGCCCACTCCAGCCCCAACTAACAGCCTTTCCCTTGGAACCTCTTCAAATTAGCTAAGGGAACCCTGTTTGGGGCAGTGAGGTGGAGAGAACATCCCCTTAGTTCTGCCAGTCAAACACTTTTTTAACCTGTGGAGCTTCTGGTGACTGTGCCAAAGGCAGCTCTGAAGGCCAGGAGATAACAGCTGTCCTGAGGACCATTGGAGTCTATGGTTGTTCCTCTCTCTATACCTAGAAAACTGTGGAAACCCAGCAAGCGAGGGCAAAAAGGAGTGAGAGTTGGCAGACAAAAAGGTTGGTCCCATTTTTTACACTGCTGGGGTGTAAAGGAGACCCAAGGGCGGTTGTGAAAGTTGAGCAAGCACTGGAGAGGCCCTTGATGGAGAATAGAGGTTATGACTGAGAAGCTGAGATGGCAGATCCTGTTGGCTCGGACTTTCTTCCTCCGCTGACAAAATGGAAACTTCAGGCTCCAGAAGGGAGGTTGGAGTGGGGTGGGAGGGTGAAAGCACCTTTGAGGGGTCATCTCAGCATGGAACTCCACCTCTGACTCTCAGGCCTAAGGCAGGGACTTTTCTTATTTCCTCAGGGTGAATAAATTTCCTAAGAGATGCCAAGGCTGGCAGGAAGAGGAAGACAAGGTGGCTCTGTACAACCACCAGGCAGGGGCAGCTCCAAAAATCACTCAAATGGAAAAGTGAAGATAAAGGCGTTGGTGGGGGGGGTTTATTCCCTACCAAAATGTTGATATGCCCCGTCTCTGCAGTTTCAGGCCCTGCCCCTATCCTTCATTCAGACTTACTGGGTGCTCTGGCTCATCCTATATTCCCAGCATCCCCAGAATATCAGCCAGGCCAGGAATGTACACTTCTCAGCGGGAATTCTCCTGGAACCAGGTTTCTCAGGCTCCACCCTCCACTGGGGCTTACAAAGCTGTGCGCCCCCATCCCTGTGGGGCAGCTCTGCCTGGCGGGTGGCTTGTGACTCCCGGAGGAGCCCAAGCAACCAAAGGCCGAAGGCCGGCAAGCACAACTTTTTTTTTTGAAACACACTGCTGTCCCCCTGAAAGGTGTTATAACAGCAATTCAATTACAGTAAATGGTGCGCAACGTCTTCGCAGCTGGAAAGTCAGTAACTGTGACGGACCAAAGTAAAGGAAACCGGCTAGACTCGCAGTACTTTTATTTTCTTCTGATTCCCTCTTTTCTTTTCTTTTCTCTACACTCTGTATTAATTATAAGTGGGCTGCAGGTTAATTAAATCCAAAGAGCTTAGTCTATCTGGACAGAAACAAACCAAGCAACTGGCAAGAGATCCAAAAATGGGACCGTGGCATCAAAAGATCCCCCGAGGTTTCTCACATTCCCTTCCTTGCCTCCAAGAAGCAGAGGCAAAGTCTTGCGAAGCTCTGGTCATCTGGCTGTGCCGTGTGCCGATGGTCCAACTGCCCATTTCTGCACTAAAGATTATGGAGCCTCTTACCAGGAGATGGTGCCCACCACATCCCACGTGGCCTGGTCTACAGAAAAGACCAGTTGCTCCTGATATGCTTCCACTTGGAGTTCTTTTGAAGTTACCTGACACATTTGACACTTGAGTCTTGGCTCATGCATTTCAAGCTAAACTATAAATAGCTCCCATGAAAATAATACCAATAAAAATGAAGGAAGGTATTGAAGCAGGGGGGGCTACTTACTTGACGGAGCACAGTAGGTTAAAATCCACAGGGCGGGCAGAAGGCGGGGAGATCCGCTCTTTGGCAACCATTTAAATAAAGGTAAAATTAACATTCGTTCCTTTGAAGTTAGAGTGAGGATAGCCTGAAGGAGGACTTTATTTAGTGGATGGCATATCAAACGGAGAAGAAAGGTGTTGCCTCCCCTGGAGTTTTTAGTTTCATGATTTAAAAAAAAATAATAATTTTAGAAAAGGCCAAGATGGCCAAGCGGCTGTCCTAGGATGTTTTCGCCTCTGCGGGACAGACCACTTCTTGCGGTGGCAGGTTTCCACGCTCTGGAAACGTTCAATTTTCTGCTTTAGGGGCAATGGAGCAAGGAGGTTTCCTTTCTCATCTAGCATTCGACTAGGCCCCTGAATTTATTTTATTTTACTTACTTATTTATTTATTTATTAGTGTTTGACTCTTGGAAAGGGCAGCGGTTAGGAAGGGGCCTTCCCCACCCCACCCCCACCCCGCCCAGCCTCCAGTCCCCCTAGTTCTCCACCAGAGCAGGGTGAACTCCCTGTACGGGTTGCCCCCCGCCCTCTTGTTGAGAGGTGGTTAGCAGATACGGCCGGAGTGGACTCTGGGTCTCCTGATTCTGGGTCACCAGGCAAAAGGGTGAGGGGGCCTAGGCTGGGGTTTGGACCCCGGATAGCCGCGGATGGTGCTTTGTTCCCTGCGCACTCTGCGGCAAAAGCTCGGAGGGAGCTCTAGCGGGTGCGCGTCCAGAGACCAGCGACGTTTGGGTTCTTTTCAGCTTTGTTTGCTTTAAAATCTAGAAATTTAGAGGCGCGGTTTCATCTGAGAAGATTCTGACCTCCTGTTCGCAATCCTCCGCTGAATCCTGACTTTCATTTCATTTTGTTTTATTTTTCTTGGTTAGGCGCGAATGGGACAGCGAGGAAAAGGTTGCTCCTATGTTCTCCCAGAGCTAACCACGGTTAGGAAGGGAAGACCTGAAACTATCAGCGAAGATCTCCTGCAGCTTGGGATAAACGGTTCCTGCCCTCTTCCCCGCCCCTGGAGTTCATGGTTAAGAAGTTGTAGAGCGGACATCTTGCACCTTCCCCGGAGGTGTCCAAGTTGCATAGGTTTCACACCTCCCTGGTGGGAGAAAACTCCTATTTTGAGAGCAAAGAGAGCAATCCTCAAGGCCATTTCTTTGAGGCGTTTTTTTTCCGTTTTTGTTTTTGTTTTTGTTTTTGTTTGGTGTGTGTGTGTGTGTGTGTGTGTGTGTGTGTGTGTCTGATTGTATGTGTGTTAATGGAAGCTCCTGCCAGCTCTGCACTCTGCAAAGGGAGTTAGTTACCCTAAGATCTCCCTCACTGCACTGATGGAAAGATGGACTCTCCCTCTGGCCTGGTTCAGCAACTCTGGTGTACTCAGCCAGCCCACCATAAAGTTGATCTCAGGCAACCCAAACTGGCTGCTCAGCCTCCCTGCTGAGGTTGGGTCTCTTCTTGGGCTCAGAGTGACATAGTCCCTATTTGGCCGAGGGTCCTCACTATATTTCTCCACTCTCTTGCTTTCACCTGTCAGTCTTTTTTCTCTCCCAGAGCTTGTCTTGAACACCAGGACTGGCCCCCACCATATTCACTGCACAAAAACTCGTTTTTAAAGCCCAGTTGGAGGCTTCAATCCCTTTTAGGTTACTAAAAAAGAGGAGATTGAGAACCCTGTAGGTGGCCCTCCTCCAAAGCCTTTCCTTCATTTATGTGCCTGCTCAAAGTGTTTTATAGTTATACCTCAGGGATTGCTTTTTATTTCTTAATGTGGATATGGGGGGAAATATTTGGAGAAACCAATCTAAGGGTCCCATGAACATCCAAACCCTGTCTTCAAAACTTGCAGGATGAAAAGTTACTGAGCTAGAATTGGCAATATGGGTGTCTAAGAAGGTTCTGGATGTGGGACCTGCAGGGGATTCACACTACACTTTCCTCCTCCATGTGTATTCATCAAACCTGGGCACCAGGGACCCAGTTCTCTGCCTGGCAGTCGAGTCTGGGGCCTCTTCAGCCTCCAAGGTGGTCTCTGTGATTTGCCTCTGCACCCCACACCTATGGGTGGTCCCAGAGCCATCAAAGATTTGGACTTATAAAAACAATAGTAGCAATTCTTGAACTTTTCTCTTTCTGCCTAACTGTGAAGCACTGCACATTAGTAACAAGTTAAGTCAATTGAAAAGGAGGAAATGTTTATACAGGTCTCTTCTTCCTCCTCTTTGGGGTTCATGTCCGAGTTTCAGATCTCTGAATATATAAAGTTCTCAGGAATTCAACTTCTGCTCATCTTTGCTTTAGAACCACCTAAACTAAATTATAATTCAGATTATTTCCCAAAAGTCTTATTTCTTTGTCTAGAAATAGCAAAAATAAATAAGAAAACTGGAAAAGTAATGCTAAATTAGTCCGTTCCTCCTGCTCTTCCTAAAGTTCAACTAATTGTAGTTATTCCTGTTTTTGGCATATTTGCCATTACTTCTGGTTACCCCCCAAGATAGTCTGTTTTGTCCCCCTGATTGTACAGCCAGCTTCTTTGCATTTCCTCAGTCCAGCCCCATTTCAGAGTTCCTTAGTTTGATGTATTCTCATAGAAAACCACTTCTCAGGTCCTTTATCCTCCCCTCCCCTGCCATGATTCAATCAAAGAATTTATTTTTCTGTGTCTTGTTTGAACCGGGAAGTGCTGACTTTTTGGAGAAGGAGACCAAATATGTATGAGCATTTACTCCCAACGAACATGAGTCAGCCAGGCCAATCTTCAGGATTAGGAATTAAAGCTGTATGTGCACAACATATACATGTTCACATAATCATTTTATATACATAAATATGCATACAATTGACAGTGGCAAGAAACTGAGGTAAATTTTGAATGCAATACCAGACTATAAACTGAATGAAAAATCATCTTAATCTGGATAAATGGAGAGGAGAGCCAAACCTGTGTCTAGGAGCAGATCATTAACTATGAAATCCAAAACTCTTTGAGATTTCTTTGCTTGCTACAAGTAAATTGTGTTCTTCCCCCACCTTTTTTT